>OMNV01009117.1:0-19321 GCA_900303265.1 Brotula barbata | reverse complement strand
TCCATCATCCATCCATCCATCCATCCATCCTCCAATCATCCATCCATCATCCAACCACCATCCACCCATCCATCCATCAACCCATCCACCCATCCACCCATCCATCCACCCACCCATCCATCCACCCATCCATCCATCCATTCACCCTTCCATCCCTCCATCCATCCATCCATCCATCCATCCATCCATCCATCCATCCATCCATCCATCCATCTATCTATCTATCTATCTACTCAGTGCAGCTCATTGGTTTTGTGCTCCTTGGTTTAGCTTCTATACACAGATTTGATGCAAGATTACACATTTGTGGTGCATCGATGTGATCATTATTGTGAATTTGGTGCTTCGAATGAAGATGTCTGTTGATTAGATGTTGCAACCAGGAACCATTCTTTTAGTTGCTGGTTTTTGTTGGAAACAAGATATATAATTTGTGGCCTCACTAAGCAGTAATGATCTCGTTGCAACAAGTTATTAGCTTGTGAATTATCTTGTAATTAAAAAAAAAAACAGTGTAGCTTCTCCTGTGATTTACTTGATTTTTCTTAAAGTAACAGTGGAGTTTGGAAATATTCTTGTATTGACTAAGTCGGTTTACTCAGACATGTGTGTTGAAATATTGCCACTTCAACACTCATTTCCTCACCGTGTAGACTCCCCTCATACTCTGAGATTCAACAAACAGCAGAAGCCTATCATTCCATCCACACATCTTACGTCCATCTTACTCACATTACTGCAAGTGAGTACAAGTCACTGTATGACGTGCATGTAAAAGTTGTGACAGTGACCTTTAGAACTGCCACTCACCCACCACCACTCACACACACACACTTACACAAAGTCTTCTCCGTGAATAACCCATATGCAACACATGCTTGTAAACAAGGATAAACATTTATGTATTAATTTGAATGTCATACAGTACTACACACAGAAAATCATTCATCAATGACAAGCTGTACTCCCGTTTCACCTGCTGACCTGCAGCATCGTCTCTCCCTAAAATCTACAATCACCAAGTTGATTGCACGTCTGTCAGTGCAGCAGAACGACGTGCTTCCTTTTAGAAACATATTCTATGGAGAGGAATCAATAACTTCCAAAATAGAGGCACCCACTGAGAGCACTTCCACTATGAGTGTGCATGCCAATGAGAGATTCGTCCTCTTGTCTTTGATTTTTAGCTTGTGCACCAGGATTCTTTGCAGATGTTATGACTTCCAGTGGAGGCTGCTGCTCTCTGCCAAACCAGTTATCCCAAAGGATTGGTAGTTTTGATCAAATGATCCAAGTGTTCAGTGTTATCTGTAAAACACATGGCTATCAGCTCTGCTGTAAACTAGCTGAGTCTGCACTTTCACGTTTCGAGTAATCTTGTTTGAGGTCATGACTTATGTTCACCTTTTTTGGAGCTTTTTACAACCCTTATTTGGAAGAAATGGGATTAATTTGGTAATTATTACAATATAAAGCTGCATGGAGGTGTTTCCATGAATAAGAACAAAGACATTTAGCTTCAATTAGACTATAAAAGTTTTCACTATATAATAACCAATTTATGAATTTCTCGTAATTAAGCAATTTGATATGATGTAATTTGGACCAACCCCCTCCTCTTTACTCCTATTTTGAAATCTCCCCTCCTCCATCATTATTTAAGTTGCAACTTTATTAGCAGCTGTGAGGGATTTAAGTGGACATTCCTCAACCTTTCATCTCACAACTAAGCAACGATGATGTTGGTTATAGTTGAAGTTTATGATGAGAGCTTTCTGGGTTACACCAGCATTAGATGAATGTTGAAATATTTAACATCAAAAGGTCGTGAACAGAGAATTCTCTGTCAGTCAAACTGTAGGGATGTGAACTAAGACACTGCCTCAGGAAACACAAATTAACCAGATTTTCAGAGTTGCTATCTGGTTTCTCATTCAGAGATTGTACAAACAGTCTGATACATGTGATGCTTTTCATTGTGTTATTAAGTCAGTGACAGTGAAGACATGGTGGTAAAAAATACTACACAAAATGAAATAATATCCTTTACACACGTTTTTGCATACTCTCCAATTCATTCACTAGTTTGTGAAGTTCACAATCCTTATTTATGTAGATGCAGCTAATCCAAAATTTATTACATATTGATTTTTAACAAAAGTTGGGCTCTGAATTTAAATCTGTCAGAATAACCTAAAATCCCTGTAGTAAAAATTTGAAATATAGTGAGAATGTAAGCTTTGGACAACATGATAATCTTTTTCTCTTCTCTATCCTGCATACTGATCATTACAATGCAGCAGTAAATAAAATTAACAGTTATCATACATCACTACAGTTCTTAAATATGTTTTGGGAAACTTTGTACTTTAGTGGAGTATATTTTTATTTTTATTTTACGTGTTTTTATTTTTTAATTGAATGTAACTGCTCTTAGTTAGTTTTGTTGGTTTGAATCAGTTTATGTTCTGTATGTGATGGATTTAAGTTGCTTTCTCTTGCAGAATTCACACAGGACTCTTGACAGTTTTACTCAGTTAATGTGCCCTCCAAAGTTCAAACACATCCTTAAATAAAATTTGGAAAGCTTTGAAAGCATTGAAGCAATTCATAACAGCTTTTCTTCATCTAAAATATGGTTGCTATTTATCTTTAAAAACATGTGGAGCGATGGCTGTGGGCACAAAACGCCTAATATTATCACTGTAATTCATTAAGAGCCTGTTATCACACAGATTACAGTGTCTAATAATGTAGAATTGACATGGATGCCTTCCATTGTTTGCAAAAGCAAATAGAAGACAAATGATGACATCTGGTTCTAATTACATCAGTCAATTTACTGCTATAACAAAGGTTGATGGTATCTACAGATACCCATGAAGTAAGATCCCGCTGGGGTGTCCTTGACATTGGATTACAATTAATGAATTATAATCCAAAAATTTGGGTGAGAAAGTTACTGTCAGAAGGAAAAGAGCTTGTCAAAAGTTTTCAGTTCCACTTTTTTCTTGTCATGCACAATCATTTAGGAAACTGTATTCCTTCACACATGTAACACATGGAGCTTCATGACAGGAATACTGATCATCAATCTGACAAATACAACATGGCAGGAACAAAAGCATGAAGCATGTCTAATGTCTATAAAGTGGCTACCATGTAGACATTACAGGCTTTGTTATGTTTAAAATTCACTTCAGATGTATTTAGCTCTCTTCAGCAGACTTACAAGTATAACACCAAGAGACAACTGGCTTCAAGAAGGCTTTGGATCGGACTGTGGACCGGAGTATCTAAACTTTACCATAGTTGTATATGCGAGTGTGATTGAGTTTGTCTCTGTGTGCCTGCACTTTCACCCAATGACCTCTGGTCTGAGCCCCACCAGGACCCAGACTTGGATAAGTGGTACAGATAATGGATAGATGGGGTGGATGATGAGGTGGTGAAATTCTCTGCGGAATTTGTGTGTTTCCACATATGTACATTGGTCTCCTCCCACAGTTCAAAGACATGCAGGTTATGGGTCAAGTGGAAACTCAGTTTTGTGTGAAAATGTGTGTGTGTATGTGTGTGAAAGCAAAAGAGACTGACTAAACTTTCCTTATCAACAGGTTACCTCACTAAATTTGAACAGTGTTAATTATGAATTATGAATTATTATTCCATCCCTCTGTCTCTGTCGTTTAAAGACAGCACCCTGAAATATGGATTATAATTAAAAACCGAATGTCATTGGAAGCTTGGCATGACGGTTTGAGATGATTTTTTTGGTGATTCGCATGCAATTCTGTCCAAGTGATTATGGGATAATACATCAAGCTGTGACTGAAACCTTGTTGTCAGTTAAGGAAAAGTAGTGAAATACAACTTCATCAGGCAAATGATTCCTTTGGCATCTGAATGTCTTCACATGGGATCCAGGAGACACACCTGAGCTCAGACTGATTTCAGAGGTGCAAGACTCCTCCTATTGGCCACTCAGGGAACAGAACATTACACAGAAAATCCTCCTTTTGTACCACCTGAACATTTTGTATTATTTGAATGATTACATTTCAAAAAGAAATAAAAAATTCAGATATCACGATGATGTATATTTGTCACTTTCCTCCTCGTGGATGATTAATAGCTAAATTAACTAAAATAATTTTCTAATGTACTTTTCAGATTTTTGTATCATACTATATATGGACTAAAGCTCCTCATTTCAAAATAAAATGCAAATTCAGAAATAATGGGAGTGAGTACAGAGCCTGCTCTCCGTTATTTGGAAATACACTAAATATAAATTACACAACAGTGTAATGTTTAACAACAAGGATATATGGTTTAGTTGTTTTACTATATCTAATCAGAGTGAATTTTAAGACTTTACACTGATCATTATAAAGAGGTTCGTCCATTTGGACAAATGAATCATAATTAATCACCATCATAATTGATGTCAAAGTATAGAGGTGCAGGCAGTCGTTGCATGAGTAGAATGAGCTCATCTGTGTGCAAAAAGACAAAGACTCATCCAAACAGTCAGAACAAAATGGAAAGAATTATGGAACAGCTGTGAACGCTCCTGGAGCAGGCGTCCTTCAAAATGGAGACGTACGCACCAGAGGGGCACATATGAGGGATGCCAGTGTGTGAGAGAGGGAAAGACCGCTCGGGAGGGTCTACAGGGCACACACACAGACACACACACACACACACACACACACACACACACAAAGACACACAGTTCTTGTTAAAGGGTCTGCAAAGTCAAGTTCAAGGACACAGTGAATGGTTTTTGGGAGCTCCAACCCCCTTTTCACACACATACACACACACACACACACACACAGACACCATTTGTTGTTGTGGTAGTTGGGGCCTCCTGCATTTTCAGGTGTGTGGTCTGATAGCTTTTTCCTCAATCCATAATCATATTTATCTATATATGTAGCATATCTGTGTATCTGTACATACAGTAGTATATGTGCATATACTGTATATTGCTAAAATACATTTTAAAACAATTGCTTTTCAACTAAAACATTAAAGAAAACGTGACATCAAAACAAACATGTAGTGATGTAGAGAGAGAGACAGAGAGAGAGAGACAGCATAAATCATGAAGAGAGAGCAAATTTTGGTTTGGTTTTGCCCTTCAATAAAACAAAGATTTGGTCGTCTTTTGTCTTTATCCTGGACTCTCTGGGACAGCAGAGAGGACGCTGTCTGAAGGCCTTGGCCTGCATGTCCACTCAGAGGGACTGTAGATGTCAGTTTCTGAAGTGCTTTAAAAGTATGTTTAAAAATACATTTTAAACATCACTTGTAGATCCCAGAAGCAGACAGGGTATACAAAGAGTGAAGCAAATGTTGGTGTACGGTCCAGAAGTACTGCATATACAACTTATAACCCATCATCAACAAAAAACTAGAAGAATCAGATCGTCTTTGATACCGGTCACCGCAGTAGCAGACAAACTATACCTGTCACTGGCAATTATATTGAAAATCAATTAATATACTAATTATTACTGGTGTTTGTATGTGAATATGCTATTTGTGTCTGCATTTGAGTTATTACTGTAATTTTACCAGTTACAGATAGATACAGTATATTGCTCTTTAATATATTGACCATTTAATGATGCAGTGACATGTTGATAATGTGTTACATTTCCATTTGTTGTCACAGTAGTATTACGCCACGACAGTGAATTTAACAAACAGAATTGAAGCTTTTGTGTTGCTACATGTTTGCAATGCAACTTTGGTGTTTGTGACCTGGTTGTGTTCTGTCACTGAGACTACAGACGTTAGCGTTAGCGTTAGCTTGGCTTAGCACAGGGTCAGGCGGGCAAACCTGTCACTTTCTAAATAATTGATTATGTCTTGTTTTCCATTGAAAATTGTCCATAATCAATTAATCGCACAAGCCATCAGGCTGCTGAACACACAAACACACAATCACATCATACACAGCACACACTTTCATTCTGTTACTGCATTCATAATGCTTACATATCATTAATCATATATGCCGTCTGAGGTGATTAAGTCTTCTGATCAGGGTGCCTTCCAAGGGAGATATTCTACAGTCCTCCAAGTAGGAGGAGACCACTGGGCTGTGCCAGAATTTGCTGGAGGGATTTTACATCACATCCTGCCTGGGATACCCAGGAAGAGTTGGAGAACAGGGTTAGGGACCGGGAAAGCAATGAATAAGCAATGGAAAAAGGATGGATGGATGGATGGATTAATGGATGGATGGATTAATAGATGGATGAATGGATGGATGGATGTGTGGATGGATGAATGAATAAATGGATGATAGATGGATGGATTAATGGATGGATGGATGTGTGGATGGATGAATGAATGAATGAATGAATGGATGATAGATGGATGAATTAATGGATGCATGGATAGATTGATGATGGATGTATAGATGATGGATAGATGTATGGATAGATGGATGGATGCGTGGATGGATGGATGGATGGATGAATGGTTGGATGGATTGATGGATGATGGTTGATGGATGGATAAATGTGATAAATGTGGACTTTCAATGGCCCAAGAGTGTTTGTCCACAGTGTGTAGTCAGAAATATCCTCCATGTTGTCCCTGCTGATTCTACTGGTGGACATGATGGAGGAGTAAACAGTCTCCCGTCTGAGCAAAGCTTCAATTTCTTCAGTTTCATTGGCTGATTTCACTCAGGTGTCAAGTACAGCTGAGATTTCCTCTGCCAGTTTACTGAGCTGAGTAATAAAGAAGTATGGAGCTAAACTGGATGAGGCGGTGCTGCATGGAGGACGAGCCACGTGTGCTGGCAGCCGTGCAGCTCCGTGGCTGTGGGCGTAACACAGAGGTTTACTCGCTGACCTTTTTTTTTTTTATACACATGCTCAGTGCGAGCAAACCTATAACGGACAAAACTGGGCCACTCAGCTTAAAATATTAAAGTGTAAGTTACATTGGAAAATGATAAAATCTACCATAGTCAGCTTCCTGTGATTTCATGGGTTTGAGTGATTCAGAGCTCAGGGTTATGGAGCGCAGAGTAAAGTCGCACACACATTTAGGCTGCTCATATAAAGATGTCACTTTTAATTGAAAGTAAAACTCTAAAAGCCCAAATTATGATGGCATTAGAGTTATTAAGAGTAAAATAGTTTCTGCTCATCCATCCCTGGGTTCAATAACATTTAATTATATGTGTCATACAAGTAAGAAGATTAAGAAATTGTTAAAAGTTATTTAAAAGAGTCAAAAAAAAGAAACAATAAGTGTTACAGATGTTCTTATAGTTACATGCAGGAATCATTTCTTGTGTAACTTTTTTTTAGGGTGTTAAGTTAATCATACACAATGTAAAACGGGATAAAAATCTTTTTTGAAATGCTAAATTGATCATATATGCAACAAATAACTGTTATTTTTCTAGGCATAAATCTGATATTTTTAATGAAACCAAAGAAAATACCAAATACATAAATATGGTCTATGTTAGATTTCCTCTGTTATTGATGAATATTTAAAGAATGTTGCATTATATTCATAACAATGGATTATTAAAAATGTTAGAATATTAATTGTTAATCCACAGCTTCCCTCCAAGCATTTAATTCATTTTCAACCTTACATGAAGCTGAGATGCAAAAAACTAATCCCTCCTTGATTTATATTTTGATTGCACATTGTTTTCACTTGAAGTTATTCTGTTTAAAAACATACCTGTGTATTTGCACTCATACAGTGACATCTTCAATGCCTCTTTGTTTTCACTTTTTCTTCTCTGAAATAATTGTTTTCTGACTTTGTCACTTTGAGTTACACATATTATGAAAACAAACATATCAAGACTTGCAGCTTCCTTGTTTTATAATTTATCATAATAAACATTTCATCTACTTTTATTTATGTTGTTATGTTGCTGCTGGTATTTTACTGAGCTCCATACTAACTGTATACTTGCTGCTTCTACACTGGCTTAAATATGTCAGCTATTTTACAAAATGTCACAATTCATAGGAAATTTTCCTTGGAACTACGGCTCTGACAGTGTTTTTGTAATTCGGATTAGTTTGGACATAGCTGGTATTAACTTACGCCTTTTGTCCCAACAGTCTTTGTCATACAGGCCTTGAATGTTTCCTACAAAGACCACGTTGTTTTTCTTCAACGGTGCAAAGGTAGAAGGTTTACATGCCACAATAGAAGGTAAACATACAATTTGGATCACCAAACTGATGTAAAAAGGAACCAGTTACTATAAGATAGCGATTTATGAAAAATACAAGGTGTTGAAAGGTATGACATCATAGGAAAACACTTTATGAGGCAACAGGGACCATATTAGCGTGTAACTAAACTCATAGGTACATGAAGAGTATATTAAAGGCACCTCCGTGTGTTCCATAGGCTGTCAGGCATACTAACCATTTTGAATGACAGGGGTTGAGGATTAATGCAAAATTAGCCCAAAATCCTCAAGCTTACAAAAACCAAATAAATACATAAAAGATAACAATGTGATATGGTTCATTTGCTCCTTTTCTATTATTCCTATTTTTATTTTATACCATTTTATTCTGTCTTAATTCTTAAAGTGCACATATAATACAGTATATATATATATATAGTATATACTATAAGTGTGTGTGTGTCTTAGATACAGTATGTCTTACTATATCATGTTTTACCATACCAATTGCTTACACTGCTACTTTCATTACCAGAGCTGCCACACAGAAATTCATTGTCTGACCTCCAATGACAGTAAAGATGTCTTATGTCTTATTGTTATTATATCTTAGGAGATGTATGGACTGGAATAGCAGCAATCCTCACACGATGGGTATATAAAGCCTTATTGAATCTGACTGATTGCACACGATGCTGTGGGAGAGGTTAGCTGTTATCTAATGTACTGAGAGCATCATTGAATGGTGTTTCATGAATAAATGTGTATGTAACTGATGATATTCTAACTTTTGAATTTAAACAGTGTAGATTCTGAAGGTTTGGGCATCAGTAGTCTGATCTGATGGAAACACACAGCTCCTAGTGTGCATAAAAAATTACTTATTGAAAAGTGTAAGAGACTGCACATCATCTAATAGTGCTTCAAATCTCACCTTAATTTGTTGGATAATGCTTAATAAATCTTCATTCCATGGAAGTTTGGAAAACTTTCAGTAAAAATGACAAAAAGCTTCTTTCACTTTCATTAGCATCATTTTTTTGGATGTACGGTATCTTATATGACGTCATGTTGAACAGGTTAGACAATGTGATGACTGATGAAAATATATGATGAAAATAAATTCCAGTCCTTCCATCAGGCGTGCAGGGACACAACCATGACAGAGACAAACCAGACAGAACACAGGACAGATCTTATGGATGTAAAAGAAGAGAATGACCATGATGAAGGCTGATGATGATGATGGGCAGGAGGTTTAGTCTCTATTTCTACTGAAAATTCCCTAAACAAATCATTCAAATTTGTTGGGAAGCTTCCACAGTCTGACACTAAACGTATGGTTTAGTTAGCAGCATGAATGAATTTCTGCATAAGAGGCACATGACTGTTTTACCTGGAACACATAATTAAATAAATATACCAGAAAAAAAACTGAGAAAAGACCAAAAGAGGTGATAAAAACTCATCCCGTGCTACAGTGTAACGTGAGATGACATTAAATGTCATAAGATTTAATACTCAACTCTTTTCCATCGCAGTTTTTGTCATTGTGGACAATTACAATTACAGAAGGTTATGCAAGAAGATAAAATAATATGTTTCTGGTTGTTTAAAATATTAATCCCTTAATCTCTATCGAACATGAATCGTTTCGTTCTTGTTCATCTGAATTCCTACTTGTATCATATACGTGCGATTTCGAACCGATGATCGATAATCGCACATCAATTTTACAAAAGGAATTTTAAAAATTCACTCGACTCAATGTTGAGCTTAATTGCAAAACAATAAGTAGAAAATATATTAAATAAATAAATAATTTTGCCTTTCATGGACGTTTACGTTTCTGATGCCACCAGTATACTTAGACAGTACGTTATCGTTCCAGTAGCATTATTTATTGTTACAATGCTGTTATTAATCTGTATGTATTTAACATTAATGTCGTTAATATAACTATAACCGATCAAACAATGTGGTGCATAAAATGTAATGTCTGTTTTCGGCGCTTTGAAAATCGGGGTGTATAAAGAGATAGAAAAGGAAATAAATTATAAGTCACGCAGAACAGAACTCTGTGCAAAATCATCAGCATAAAAACTTAAATTTTAAACTTTTTGTTACATTTAGCTCATTCATATCACGATTCAAGGTATATTTGTCACGTATAATCTGCAGTGAATGACATTCTGAATGGTTCCCAGGCTGAAAATACAGAAAACGAAAGCAAGAAGGATTATTATTAGATCATAGAAAATGGATGCAGATGTGCAAGTGTGAGTGGAGCGAGAGAGAAAAGAGAGAGAGAGAGAGAGAGAGAGAGAGACTTCATTCTCATGATTTCTGATCTGAAGTGTATCGAATAGCTTCATCAACTTTCGTAGAGAATTCAACAATAAAGGTTTCGTTTGAGGGACAACCCTTGGATCTGGATCTGGATCCGGATACGGATCCGGATCAGGTTTGGAGCTGCATGCGATGAAGTCCTTCAGGATGATCTCATTTGTCTCCTGCTGCGACAGATCTCTGCTGGTTAATCATTCACACTTCTGATGTTTGTCTCTCCCATACATGTCCATCAGCGTGAGACAGTCCGGCGTCTTACGTGTCACACACACTCACTCTCTCTCTCTCACACACACACGCGGATGCTTGTAGGTGTGCTGTGGCCTTGAACTTGAGCTCATTGGAGCTTTGTCAGTCTGTCTGTCGCAGTCCGTGTTAAACTTGACCTTGACCTTCACGACGGGCCACAGCGAGAGAGAGAGAGAGAGAGAGAGAGAGAGAGAGAGGGAGAGGGAGATTATTTGTAATGTATTATCACCTTAACCCTGATAAAACAACAACATATTAGGTCCGTTTTGTCTGACTCATTTCCGTCTTTAGCCCAGAGTTGATAAACGTGGACAGACGTCCATTATTCATCCAGACCGGATGTTCCGGATGCCAGATGATGACATCTTCAGACCTAATTCTGTCTTCTGACGCGCATCAAAGGACACACAGGAGACACGGAATACAAATCGGACGTCAATTCGACAGGCAGAGAACAAAAATCAAATTATATCAAATAAAAACAAGGGCTTCTTCCAAAATAAAATAAACAGAGAAGCCATTATTTATCAAACTCATTTAGTGAACCAATGTGTATTTACAAAACAATAAGCAAGAGTAAACCTTAAGACTATTAAAATGAAGTCAAAACAGACATATTGAACATGTGCAATATAAGCTTTAATGAACGTTTGTGTCGTGAATATATAGGAAACTAAAAGCACCTTTGTGTGTTTGAGACCCGCTGAGTCAGTTTACGGCACTGAAGGCCAACCTTTATTCAATCTCCGCCACTTTGCTTTCAATTCTAGACTGGATTCTATCATTTTAACGAGTCGACGTGGATTAAGAATAAAATGATACGCGATACTCGATTTCCTGTCATGGCAAATCACCAAAAATGTTCTTTTGGTCACTTAAACGTCTCATTCCTTTAACTTACTAACTTATTGTGAACGACGACAAATCAAATAGTGTCTGTGTGGTGTTGTTGTTATGAATAAATTAAATGAAGTCGTCGCTCGTCTTATCACTTATTACTTATCAGCCTTATTGAGCCTGTCAAGATCAGGGCTTGTGTGTTGGATAATGCGACTTGAGAAACAAATTGTACACGTAATATACACGCTCTTACGGACGTTTCCAATTTACCAAAAGGCGTAAAGCGCAAAATACTTTTGGAAAAATCATCATTGCCTCCAGGTTCTGTGAATAAAGCAGGAAACACTGCAAAGGAATCCACCAGACGTCCTCTTCTCACATAAATTCTAAATCATAAGCGGGCAGTGAAATCATTGCGCATATAACGCGGCTTTGGCCCTCTCGGAACTCAAAACATACAGATCTCAAAATTTAAGACGGGAAACTTTTTCCACAAGTCCCCTACACCTCCTTCAGTCAGATGGTTTCAGACTGAGACTAAAAGATTACTTAAATTTATTCTAAGAAATGTCCAAAAGGGCACGAATAAAAAAACCCCAAAACAAAATATTCACTGTGTGATTTTTTTAAAGAGTTTAGGAAAACTTTTTCATGCGCTTAAGAACCACAATTACAATAAAAACCGTAATTTTGAACATTGTTCAGCAATTTCACTTCAGTTCATCTGATTGGCGTTGCTAAAATTTGGAAACATTTTACCTTTTTATATCATTTTTTTAAACTATCATATTTTTACCCTTGAGATTTTGGATTATCTGCTATTTAACACCATTCACATGCTGATTTTATTTATTTATTAATGATGTGTAGGATTCCCTGTCAATTCTTCAGGTAGCGCGGCCGTTTGGTGAAATGTGCGCTTCCCGTGCGTATTTACGCATGTCGCGTTTTTTCGTTTTTTCATCACTCTTTAGTAAACAATAAATGACAGCGTCCATTTTATTCTCGTTTATTCTCAGTTTTAATCTCATTGTACGGCTGCGTGGGAGAGGCGGTGCGCTTTCCGGAAGCTGAAGCAGATGTCTTGATGTTCTCTCTCGTGCCACAGCTCGAGACTCATAAAAATCTTCCCTTTGACTGACAATCCCCAACAAGTCTGTTCCTCTTCTCCCTCTTTCCCCCCTCTCCCGTCACGTGATCTTCCATTTTCATCCAATGGACACGCGCCCTCCCATCTCCTCTGGTCCCAGGGGTTCGTTGCGTCAAAGCTGCGGCGGGATGTAACGGAAGGTCCTGCCGGTTACCGGGAGTCTTTGCTCGGAGCGAGCGCCGTCACCAAACCGTACAGCAGGGCAGCGCACGCATGCTTTGACATTTTACGCATGACAGTTCGAGCGAAGTAGCAAAGCTGTGCACGCGTGCAGGACGTTCAGCGATCAGATTACAATAAGTACGCACTATTTCAATTCCATTAGCCAATGTAGCAGCTTAACGCAGCACAGCACGAGAAAACACGGAGAGGAACGCAGGTCAGACCCGGAACAGGAGCGCCTATGACCGCCTCCCTGGTTCTCAACCCACGCTGGCCAGCGGACACGGTGATGTTTGTGTATGACAACAACCTGGACGACCTGAACAAGAACATGGAGGGGCTTGTGGGCAGTGGGAACTTCGCCACTGCGGCCAGCCAGTGCCGCAACATCATGGCGCACTCAGCGGCTGCCGCTGCTCTGAGTGGCCATCCGTCCGGGCTGGTGCACTCATCAGCCGGCTACTCCACAGTGGACGTGTCCGCCCCTGGCTCTAGCGAGACAGCCGCGTCTTCGGGGAAACCATGTGCAGCCGGGCCGTGTCCGGCGGGCGCTGTACCGCACCAGAGCTCCTCGGCCCCCACCCCTTTACCATACAGCTACTTCGGTAACGGGTACTACCCGTGCAGGATGGGGCGGGGCTCCCTCAAGTCATGCACCCAAGCGGCGGGAGCCGCACTTAGCTCTCAGTACATGGACACTACAGTGAGCTCCGACGAGTACCCGAACCACCGGGCCAAGGAGTTCGCCTTTTACCACGGCTATCCAAGCCCCTATCAGTCCATGGCCAGCTACTTGGACGTGTCGGTGGTTCAAACCCTGGGAGCCGGGGAGCCTCGCCATGACACCCTGCTCCCCATGGACAGCTATCAGCCCTGGGCTCTAACCAACAGCTGGGGAGGACAGATGTACTGCTCCAAGGACCAGGGACAGGCCGGACACCTCTGGAAGTCCGCTCTGGCAGGTAACGCGGGGTTTTTATAGTTATGTCAAACTTTTTCAACATTTGGAGGCCATAATGGAAACATTTAAGAACAGAAATCTACTAAATTCGTTGCTAACTAGCAACAATGGACTCACATTGCAGCAATCTAAAGTCACGATTGTGTGCAAATACAAAAAAAGTAATACAGTCTTAAATGTAATAATTCATGCATTTACATTTATAATCTGACGAGATGCTTAGAAACTTAATAAGCGCTCTAAATTAGGGACAAACAAACAATCAAACAGTCTGTTTGGATCGAATTTTAAGTGTTCGACGACACATACATTCAATAATAATTAACTTTGTGGCTGTAGATGAGATGTTTTCTACTCATGAAGTTGTAAAGGTCGCTTTTATACAGTAAAACGTTTGACCCATCAGATCCTCTGCAAGCTAAGGGCTTAATTATTCTGTAGCAAAACTTAATGATGTGACTCTACCTGTAGCTACAATGTTTATATTGTCTTGTTTTATCACAGTGCAACTGGATTATGATTATTTAATTTGGACTTAATGTGAAAAAAAATAATAAAATAAAACAGAACAGAATGATAATTATTAAATAAATTCAGTGCAGAGAGGATTCATGTTGAACAAATGAAATATTCAATTCAAGTAGGAAAAAATATTAAACAATTAAAAAACATATCCAATATTACGGATCCACTATGATGTACTATGATGTACTATGATGTGCATATTTGTAAATTAAATCATTTTCCACAGTGCAGCACAGACTACACGGTGATGTGATAATTCTGTTCAAATATGCATTAAACATATAAAATAATAGGGACAATGTGAACACAAAACAGATTAACACGTGCATACACACATTTGTATTATTTACACACATTTGTATTTGCATTATATTATAAGACATGAAGTGCAGGCTACTTTTTAGCTTTTTTTATGTTAGTCCACCATGTTCGATCATCCCTAAAACCGACCTGTACCAACACAGAGAGGACGCAGCACGAGTCACTGACACACACACACACACACACACACACACAGTTTTGACGCAAGGCATTACCTGTCAGTGTCTGTCGCCTCGTCCTCACACCGCTTGTCTGTCTTGTCTTTTTGGCCGCTTGACAGATGTGGTGGCTCACCAGCACGACGGCTCCCCTTTCCGCCGAGGGAGGAAGAAGCGCATCCCGTACACCAAACTCCAACTCAAAGAACTGGAGAAAGAGTACGCCGCCAACAAATTCATCACCAAGGACAAGAGGAGGAAGATTTCGGCCGTCACCAACCTGTCGGAGAGGCAGATTACCATCTGGTTCCAGAACAGGAGGGTCAAGGAGAAGAAATTCGTGGCTAAAGTCAAGACCAGTGCGCCGTAAACGACGATCCTTGCGTTTTGGGATTGAGTGGAAGAAGAGGGACTCGATCTATTAGCCTGTTATAGACCGAGCTGAGAAGAAAACATTAATGGGGGGAAAGTAAAGAAAAGAGGTACTCCGGGCGGATTGAGACTGTGCGTAAACACGTCAAATTGCGACAAAATCAAGAACGAAAAACTGAAAGAACAACGACCAAAGCCCTCTGATAAACGTTTGTCCCCCAGAGGCATCATGTACATAGACCCTGTGCCTGCTTTTATGTATCTCTTTATTGTCTGTTTGTGGATGTTTGTCGGTCCAGTTGTCTGTGTCCAGTAGCATGTAGCCAGAAATCCCTATAATCCAACAATATGTGTCTATACTGTTTATAGCTCTTGTAAACCGGTAATCCACATATAGTTTAATGCTTAATAAACGCTTTAATCCCATCAATTTGAGTATTTCATAGTATTTGATAGTAACCAAATTTGGGGCCATATTGGAGTGACTTGGGTCAGATATACTCCTATGATTTGAATCTTCAAGTTTTTTATTAAATTCCACTTATTTCAGTTATTTAAGATATATATATATTTTAACCGTACGTCTTTGTTCAAGAACTTTCTCTTGCTGGCTTCATATTTTGTCGCTTTTCTGTTTGAAATGTTATGTGGTAAATGTCAGGGCGACAAGGAGACGTGATGGTGGCAGTGAAATGACAACAATAATCTATGCAGGTGGCATTTTAATGACATCACCTCTGAACAAACTGAGCGCTCTACTCCATAATAGTAAATTACATTGCGGGAATACATACCGAAGAACGGAATAGAATAGAATAGAATAGAATAGAACGTGCCTCTGAGCCGTCATTATTATTTTGCGTGTTTCTGTCTCACTCGCAGCTTTCAACACAAGCGGGACACGTCATGATTTAGGCTCGTATGCGCACAGAGTCTTGCAGCGTACATATCCCTTCTATACATGACATTTTTTAAAAAGTTAAGTATATTCCGGGGCCTATTCGTTTGTGTTCGTCCATGTGTTTCTCCCTTAGTTCGTTCAGATGAATTAGGCGGTCATCTAAATGTGGCTGGAGTCTTAAATGACTTCAATGATTAAACTTCCGTCCATAATAAAGAGGCCCGAGCAAAAGGGCCCGATTAGAGGTCCATCTGAGATTAACCACGGCCAAGAGAGGCTGATCTGGATCGATTCCACTGACACGGGGCGATTGAATGTTCGCTATAATGGAAACACACACCCTCGACCCCACTTCATTAGTAAATTGATGCTTTGCGCGACTCATGCTACTTGATGGCGCTAAACGGTAGTTGTGGGGCTGCGAGATGAACAAGTCGCTTGTCCAAATCATTTTAATTCAATCATCATCATCATCTTCATCATCAGGCAGGCTGTTGATAGCAACTTTGCATCTGTATATTGTTTGTTGTGAACGTTAAAGGCGTGCGTAATTGTGCGTAAAACTTACCTTTGTTCTCTCTGTCTCCCTCTCTCTCTCTGTCTCTCTCTTTCTATCTCTCTTTCTCCCTCTCTCTCGCTCTCTGTCTCTCTATTTGTCTCAAATATGTGCCATAGTCGTCATATATGGCCTTTGTGGATGTTTGTTGGAATTTAATGTAAAATCCGCCAATTTGTCCCGTAGAATTAATTTCAGTTTGACATCTTACAGCTATTAAAAACGTGTTTTATTTTCAAAGGGCTGTGGATATTCAGAATAATCTGCACTGACAGACCTAAACACATGGGAGACAACTGTTTCTATTACTCACTGCAGCTTTGGGTTTTGATCCTACTGCAGGCTGCGTGTTATACACTCACTGAGCGCTGGACGTGAGGGCTGCTCGAAAACACTGTGCAACTGGCAGGAAACAAATCGAACAGAAAACTTTGTTTATTTTGTTTACACTGAATACATCAGCCATGCATGGAGGCCTTATCACACGACACCTTCACATTGAAAAAAGAAACAAACCCTCTCTCGTTTCAAAACTTGCGTGCATTATTTGCACGTGTACAGTCATCAGAAAGATAAAACACGACCTGAATTAAAAAGTTGACACGTGACGTCACCACTCGTCTCTCCCTTTCTCTCTTTGTGTGGTTTTCTTCGCCACAACGTTTACGATCATTTCTGGGTTTGCTCCCCTCCAGGTATTTTCCAGTGTAAAATCTTTCCGGAAGTCTTAACGTCGGAAAATATCAACTTTGTAGCCTGAGAGTGAAAGGAAGAAGTGGACCAAAAGCGTTTCGCTGCTTTTTATTCTGAGTAGCTCGACCCGAGGTCCTCCTGGTTCCCTCTTTACCTCCCCTGATACATGGACATCATACACACACGCGTTTGGATATCGATTCAAATTACGCACATTACGCGTATGCACCATACTTGCTATATGAAAATATTAAAAGTATTTCTTGCTTGTAATGGCACATTTCAATATTATATTGATATATTAATATTAAAATGAATGCATATAATATATTTTATAATAATATATTACATAATAATATATTATTTTGTAGTAAATTATTTATGGTTGGATAACACAGGCCCTGTGAATTCATAAAACAATAGAACAGCATAGAATAGATACAGTACATCATACACTTAGATTCTTCATATTCATTGCCTCTCTCTCTCCCTCTCTCAGTGTGTGTGTGTGTGAGTCGGACCGTTAACCATTAACATTGAACTTGACAAACGGCGGTGCGCTCTGCTGGCCTGTTGACTCTCTTTACTGCTCCGTCCCTGTCTGTCTGTCCTCCTTTAAAACCAACAATACTGACGGAAGCCCTGAAGCTCATAAAGCCCGTTTCCCCTTTAGTCCAAATACCAGAGAGTGGAGGAGGAGGAGGGAGGCAGAGGAGGGTGGGGTACAACCCTGCCTAAAATGCCCCATAGTCACAACAGGAACTTACAGGGTGAAATATGGAATATTCTAACGCGAATCACATCAAGTGTACGCACGAGTTCCACAGGTTGAGAACCACGTCTTGTCCACGTCAAGTCTCGTTAAGTTTTGTTTACGCGTATAGGCCAATGTCACATTCAGAGTCTCAAAGGGCTTCACAGGCCCACAACACAAAGGTTAACACACACGTTCCGGGAAATGATCCCAGCGCATATAGGATGACACGTTGGTCTTTATGAACACGTCCTCTGTCCCTGCGTGTCTTCTTTTATGTGTCCCTGCATGTCTCACTATGAACATTATGTGAATGTGAAGAATAACTTCCCCGAGTGTTAACCCAGTACATAGGACAGACCAAAATAAAATTAAACAAATGACTGTGTAACGTTCTATTCACAACACAATCAAGTATCCCCCAATAATTACTATTTATTTATTTATTTAAATAATTCCGGATTATTTACAGTTTACGAGTTTATAAGGAGGGGTTTCAGACTTTTATCATTTTCGTCGGCAGAATAATTTAATGGATTTCAGTGTTGATGAGAAAAATAAATATTGATGAAGGGGAAAACTGATCAGCGAAACCTCGAACAAGCTGAAAATGTTGTATGGGGTAATATAGAATAGAATAAAATAGAATTATTTTAAAAATAGTATAATAGTAGTAATTTTAGACAAAATGTTTCGTAGATACATTGGATGTGGAGGTTTAAACTGTGTTTTTTTAACACTCACACACAAATAACATACTGTATGCAATTGGAATTATGAGTTTATTAGTATTAGTCATTATTTTGGATTATTAGATGATTAGTGGTGAAATCAATGTCATGGAATAAACTTTATAGTATGGAAAGACTCCTCCAAGAACACTACGATGCTGCGCACTCACAAATAAACGAAGAGGAGGGCACGGAAAGAGAAAAAAGTGCCATCATAAATTCAGAAGTGCACCTGTAGGCCTATATGCATTATTTGAATATAATGTTTGTTTGTTTTTAAAGGACAGATGCGATATAAAATTGCATTCAGTGGATAGCAATTAAGTGTGATTATTAGAAAAAAAGTATCTATATTTCAAAATGTCAACATTATTGCTTTCAGCAAACACTATATGTTTT
>OMNV01009116.1:145127-159466 GCA_900303265.1 Brotula barbata | reverse complement strand
CATGTAAGTGTTTCTCTCAGCACATTCCGCGCTCGATGTGTCATATAGCAGCTTCATACAAAGCAAAACATCACCGGCCTCTTAAGAGACTCGAGGTCAATGGGTCATCTATCATCATGCAGGAACAATGAGGTGTCCTATCAAGGAAAATAAGGGCTGGATTACGTCAACCGTGTTCCAGCCTTCGGAGGTGTCTTGTGAAATATGGCTTTATTCATTAATTGTTGGCCTGTACGCGTACGGGCAGCCTCCAAGTAAGCACAGCATTGCCATTGTGGAGAGAAAACCTGGTTGAAGCCAAGCTAAATAAATATGCTGTGACTTGTTTGGCTCACACTTCAACTCACTTTCAGGTTTTGTGACTGGTTTTAATGTCCATTTTGCACATAATGGAAAAACTGTTAAAGAGCATAATATGGTTGTGTT
The DNA here is from genome assembly GCA_900303265.1 of Brotula barbata. NCBI lineage: Eukaryota > Metazoa > Chordata > Actinopteri > Ophidiiformes > Ophidiidae > Brotula > Brotula barbata. The sequence goes on along the minus strand of OMNV01009116.1, from coordinate 159,040 downwards.
AAAAGGCTCGGTTAAGTGACTTCGGGGGTTAATTCTTAAGTCATGAATTAGCGAACAGTCAGCCAACCTCTAAGAAAAGCTCATGAGTCAAATATCTGGAGAATAACTCATGAGATGAATCACAATTTCCATAGTCAATCAATTAATCTATCTATCTATCTATCTATCTATCTATCTATCTATCTATCTATCTATCTATCTATCTATCTATCTCGTGCAGTGTGTGAGGGTGGAAGAGGCACTTTAAGACCAAGGTGGGGTTTTGAACTCTCTCCAGCGTGAAAGACAGAAGATAAGACTGTTTGCTCCTCTCTTGGCTGATATGGAAGGAATGCCCATCAATATTTCTGCTATGTCACATCTGAATACAAACCACACTCCGTATGCGTGTCTTTCGCAAAGACACACATACGCATTGTTCCACTGAACACGGCCGATGAATGCAAAGACTTGTGAGTCACTGTGTACTATTGCATAGTATAACAGTACTACAAGTCAAAGGATGTTACACGGGTGTCATCCTGAGTCACATAACTCACTGTACATCATCTCACTTCATGTCTTGTTTTTTATCGTGAATACACATTGCTACATACGTGCTTGAAAGAGTCACAAAAACGCCAACAAAGAGAGGTATCAAATTGGAAACGCAAACTGGTTCTCCCATAAATATGCGACATACAGCCGGAGTGTACAGGCACGTAAAGCGTATCGCCCTGTGAAACCGCAATACACTTTGCAATATATCATGTCTGTGAGAACTGTTGTAAAGTAGAAGTGGATGTCATAAAATTATGTGCGTCCTCATTATACCCAAGGTTTGACTTTGTATTTTGGTCCTGTGTGTCTTTGCATGTGTGTGTGTGTGTTTGTGTGTGTTTAGAAGCCAACTTTGGAGGTGTGTGGGGGGGGTCATTCTGTACAATAGCCTCCAACACAAGTTAGTACTAAACGTTCTACTGACAAAGACCTTCATTTTTGTTAGTTTATGTCAACATATCTACACACAGAGAGAAACACACACACGCGATGCAACATGCAACAATAAACAATTGTTGCAAAACCAAACATCCCGACAAAGAACAAAGTTTTAAATGACCAAAAGGCTGCAGCCAGAGTTTCCACAGTAGTTTTATAGAGATTGGCAGACCGACTGTTATGTAACTTTTGAGCTTTCCATCTGCTGTAAATGTGTAGCACAAAGCTGTTTTATTTCCTGACATTCCCACGTCTTTCCCTCCCTCCTCCTTCGCTTTTCATTCCCCTGCCGACATCTCCAGCCAATCACACCTCAGCAGTGTCCCACCCCTGCTCAGATAAATAGCACGGGGAGCAAGGGAGGGTCTGTCTGCCCGACTCTCATTCCCTCAGCAGAGACTCTCAGCCTCCGCACGTCCCATCAGAGAGCTACACACTCCACAGTCATCATGTCTGTTAGAGCCGTGAAGACCACCACCTACTCCACTATGTCGTCCTCCTCCGGCGGCAGGTGTCCCCCGCAGGGTTACAGCAGTCGCTCCTTCTCTGGCTACGGTGGCCGTGGGATGGGCAGTGCCAGGCAGAGCTATGCTGTCCGCTCTTCCTACGGGGGAGTGGGCAGCTCTGCTGCCGGTGTGGGCGTTGGGGGGTATAAGGTGGTTGGTGGATATGTCGCTGGGGGATCTGGACAAAGAGGAGGTGCAGTAGAGTTTGGCTATATGGGCATTGGAGGTGGTGTGGGTATGGGTGGTGGTATGGCCAACGGTGCTGTGGCCCCCATTACGGCTGTAACTGTGAACAAGAGCCTGCTGGCCCCCCTGAACTTGGAGATCGACCCCGCCATCCAGTCCGTCCGCCTCCAGGAGAAAGAGGAGATCAAGACTCTGAACAACCGTTTTGCATCCTTCATTGACAAGGTAGGGTGATTTGTCAAAGTGAGAGATTTGTCTCATGCTAAACACAAAAGAAAAATACTCACAATAACTACAAAAATGTACAAAATGTTGGTCTGTTCTCTGGTTTCCATGTTTGGAAGTCCACATCGAATACAAAAACTAAATCTGTGTCCAGTGTGGTCTACTTTCACACTGGACCTCTAAAGTGGTACAGACTGTACATAACAATGTTCCACATGTCACAAGCCAGCCAAAGGGTTCATGCCAAACATAAAAAACTTCACTCAGCACTTTGTTGCCAGAGAAAAGATTCCAAATCCAGACGCTAGGAGGATTTTCTGCATTTCTAAACTTTATCTATAGGGTTAGAGATGAGTTCTTTTTCCTCATTTTGCTTGAAACCAACGCCCCCTTTCCACTGTATCTGTGTGTGTTAGAGCACCAGATGTTCCCCAGACACTCCATATTTTTCCGATCTTACCTGCTTCGATTGACAGCTCAGCTGCCTTGAATATTTTCATATCATTATAATGGGATCAGCGTGGATGCAGAGTGCACACCGGGGTGCAGAGAATCACTATTTTGCTTGAAGGGATGCATTCCTGTGTACGCAATATCCTGAACACAGATACACTGTAGTACTTAGGGTATTAGAAAGTATACACCGAGCATTAATACTAAAGCTTGACAGAGTGATAGTGATAATATTGTGTTATTTTTATTAATATCCAGGGTATTTCACCAACCCGCATGAAATATTCTCTCTACAGTCCTTATTCCTTAAAGTTTAATGCCCTGCCTGTGTAGTCTGAGCAGATAAATGAGTGGGTGTATCAGGGGCAGAGCTGCACGGGAACATCTTGTAAAACTGAGCAATCCAGCATAAATACTAAACTAGTTGTCAATACTGTCCTCCGTGTGAGGCCCTAAAATGCTGACGAATTACCTCATCAGCCAGCATACAGATATTTGCTTAGTACTTTATCTGATATTGATGACATTCTTTGTTATCCTTTATTGTACTTGTACAATTGTTGCACAAAGAGGCCCCCTAAGACCGAGATTAATGATAGATAGAGGTGAAACCTGTTAATGAGTCATGCTCAGGCTGATCGTCCAGATGGTAAAGTGTAGTGGAGCGTGCAGCATGTTTGCTGAGAGGAAGCAGAGCCGCACCCAGGGTCACCGGCTGAATAGAGGAGTGACATCAGGGGTCGAGAGTCACAAAGTGCCACTATGTGTTGAAACACTGCAAATGAGTGAGGGGGGTAATTGATGAGACATTTGGAGGGAGTCGTAGGTGGGAGAAGTTCAATTAGTCATTTGTCCGTCAGTTAATCTTCGTGTTTCTTCATCCTCTTCGCACTGATTGTGTGTCCATGCGCGTACATCTATCAACCCCACACCGCCTCCAGACCATTTTTACCACGCTGTTTCACTCACTTTCTCTCATCCTTTCAAACACAGAATCCACCCCCTCCTTCTCCTCTCTGTCTCTGCAGGTACGTTTCCTGGAACAGCAGAACAAAATGTTAGAGACCAAGTGGAAGCTGGTGCAGGAACAGACCACCTCACGCTCCAACATCGACGCCATGTTCGAAGCTTACATCACCAACCTGCGTAAACAGCTCGACAACCTGGGGCACGAGAAAGTCAAGCTGGAGTCGGACCTGCATCACATGAAAGGCCTGGTGGAGGATTTCAAGAACAAGTGAGCACGGCTGAAGGTTTCACTTTGCTGAACCTGAACTCCTCTTAGCTCCCACGTGTGATCTGCATTCCCCTTCCCCACACACACACACACACACACACTTTATCAAGATATTATGACGTCTTTCGTTACACAATCACTTACACCACATCATCCCGGACATCAAAAGGAAAATGTTTTGCATTATTTCATGAATATTTTGTCTATAACGTGATTTTTTTTAATGCAATAGGCGTTTGGAAACTTCACGATCTGTCACTGTGATTATAATATGAACAACTGTGTTATGGTTTCAACTTTAAACTCTCTATTTTGCAGGTATGAGGATGAGATCAACAAGCGGAATGAGTGTGAGAACAACTTTGTGCTCATAAAGAAGGTCTGTTTAACGTGCTAACGGATTCACGGTCTATAATTAGCCTTTGAACAGAGCGAGCACACACAATGGTCAACTGTACGTAACAGCCCGGCCTGTATGTATGAACTCTGCGCCCTCTCTCCCCACGCAGGATACAGATGCAGCCTACATGATCAAAGTGGAGCTGGAGGCCAAACTGGATGCCCTCTCGGATGAGATTGAGTTTCTCAGGCAGATTTACGAGGCTGTAATAAACTTATTTGTTTTCTTTTTTCGCACGGTAATAAATGATGTCGTCCCATGTCAGTTAATCCTCCCATCGTGTGTTACCTGGTGCAGGAAATCCACGAGCTGCAGAGTCAGATCAAGGATACATCTGTGGTGGTGGAGATGGACAACAGCCGTAACCTGGACATGGACGCCATCGTTGCTGAAGTGCGTGCTCAGTATGAAGAAATCGCCAACCGGAGCAGAGCTGAGGCAGAGACGTGGTACCAGAGTAAGGTGAGACCACTCGTCTTGTGTTCTCTTCTGTTCTGGTCTCTTCTCCCATTCTGCCGGATGTGGTGTGTTGATGACGTTTCCCTCTCCGTACAGTATGCAGAGATGCAGCAGTCGGCGGGCCGATACGGTGACGACTTGAGGGAAACCAAAACTGAGATTGCTGAGATGAACCGTAGGATACTGAGGCTCCAGTCTGAAATTGAAATGGTTAAATCACAGGTGAGGACAACAGTTGGTCTCCCCTTTGATATTGTCACTCTTGTATTGTAACAGGGACATATTGACCTGTTTATGTTACACATAAGTCTGCTTATTGTCCTCCATCGTTAGAGAAACAGCTTGGAAAGTCAGATTGCAGAGGCTGAGGAGCGCGGAGAGCTGGCAGTGAAGGACGCTAAGCTCCGTATCAGGGACCTGGAGGATGCTCTTCACAGAGCCAAGCAGGACATGGCCCTGCAAGTCCGCCAATACCAGGAACTGATGAACGTGAAGCTGGCGCTGGACATTGAGATCGCTACCTACAGGAAGCTGTTAGAGGGGGAGGAGGACAGGTCAGACGTCGGAGACACTCGTGTAATAACGTGTGGTCGTGATAAGAAACTAACATTACACCTCTCTATTTGTTTTTTGTTTTCTCTGCAGGTTACTAAGTGGAATCAAGACCAGTGTGTCCAAGCAAACCTGTAAGTTGGTGTTGACTTTTGTGCAAACATTTAATGGCCTAAATGAGATTTTTTTACATGGTAGATGTTGCTGTAAAACATGATGATGTCACCACAAATTCACTATTGATACAGACACAAAACTTTGGCAAATAAGGAAAATTGGCCCAATAATTGAGTGTGCATGTATATATAAATAATATATATAATTTTATAAATAAGAAATGAGAATTTTAAAAAGTGCATAATTTTTAGAGAAGTTCTGATTTTTATTTACTCAAAGCTGTCAGCTACAGTCCAGCATGAATATGATCCATCATCAATAAAAGTAATCTTCTCCCTTTCCCAACTGTGAATGACAGAATTATCCACAATACCAGAATAAGGGCTTTGTAGTTCTTTGCATGAAAAGTGGAAAAATTAGAAGAAAATACGCTAAATTGACAGAAAAGAAAAATCTTCAGACACGAGAGCCTTCAGAAAGCTCTTTTACAATTTGTTTCTTGTGCCATAGCATATTCAAAATGTTTGTTAGAGATAAAATGTGATCTTTCTATTTTCTGTGTCTTTATTATTCCCCTTTCCATCGGAACGTGTAGCAGTGAACTATAAAGCCTACGCCCTGGAGAGTTCCCGCACCCCGGCCTACGTCAGCTCATCCTTTGGAGGAGTCAGAGCAGGCTGCACTCCCGGCGCTGGCCACGAGATGGCAGCAATGAAGCGCACCACGGTCACCGAGACTGACACTGTGGTCGTCAAGGCGGAGGAAAAGAAGGAGGAGGTGCAGGCAGCATATGAGGAGCCATCAGTGGTGGAGGAGAGGGAGAAGGAGCAAGAGCAGGAGCAGGAGCAGGAACAGAATCAGGAGCAGGAGCATGTGGAGGCCGAAGCTGTGGCTGAGGAGTGAAAATACTATCGTGTCGTGGTGATGAAATCAGATAATAAACATCTACGATTTGGCGAAAGCACCAAATCGTGGACGCGTTTCTGCTGTATAAGATAAAAACACATGTCAGTGTTCACATTTCCTCATTGTTAACGGAAGATGTTCCTGAAATTGTCGATAAACTCTCACTGTCATGATGTGTCCCGAGTTACTGCCAGCAGTTCACTTGTTTATACAGCAGGTGGCACTGTGGTACATGAAATGAAGAAAAACGACAACAAGAAATTAAAAAAGGTGGAATGCTGTTGGCAACATCTGGCCTACACTTTGTTCAACAATAAAAAAAAAAATCCCAACTGCATCAACATGGTTAATTATTTTTCTTTCTGTTAATAATATTAACATATTGTAAAATAATATAAAAGTTAGATTGAGCATATTTTAATGTGTTTTAGCACTTCAACTCAGGCCTCCGTCAAAGCTGAAGGGATTTATTCAAATTAACATTGTTGTTATCTGACATGGGACAGGTTTCAGCTAAAGCCTCCTCTATGTTTGGGTGAAAGTCTGAGGGGGCAACCCGGGTGATAATGCTGAACTGGTTTAAAGATACAATCATGGGAGCAGCATGCATGTCCACAATTATTGGACTCGTTTGTTTAGTCTGTAAAACCCGTAGAGGCTTGGCTCACCTGGAACGTGTAAGCTACAATAACTAAACTCAAATGGAAATAGTTTGGGTGCAAAAACAGGTGTAATTATAAGAGCAACAACGTTCAGCGTGGTGGGGTGACTCCATCCTTATGATCGCTGCGTGAGCCGTATTTGTCCCAATGCCATACTGCTTGTTCTTGCAAGCCAATGAACGCAAAGTCAAATGAATCATCAATGTTGTGTTCGACAGGAAGGAGTCTTATCTGTCACTGTCACACAACTTTACCATTTCTAGAGAACCACCATCTGGAAGGACCTGTTTCCATTCATTGGAAAACGAGCAGATAACTGTAACATCCAACATAATCATGACTATATAAATACCGTGTGATGGGTTTCAGATCAGATAAATTATAATCTCAGCCAACACCACGCATATCTTTAAAACTAGATAGCGAACTTATCTTCGTCGAGGAAAAAGTGCTCCAGTGAATCTTGTCAAACTTCATTTAAAGATGAGCTGGACCTTTGGAGGCCACATTAAATGAATTAAACTGTAAAGAGTGATTTTTGTGGTGTTCTGGTGTTGAACTAAACTATGATTTATACGATTTAAAGTCAATCTGTCACATAGGAACTCCAATAGATTCAAACTACCGCAGCTAAACAATTTAAATAGTTATTGTGATTTTTACCAACATTGTACTAAAAAAGTCTAAAAAAGAATTTTTTTAGAATTCAATTTGTAATGAGTAACAAACCTGCTCTGACCAAAGTAGTGACGATATAGATTTTCCCTCTGATATGAAATTAAGCAAAGGTAATACTTTGCACAAAATATTTAATTAATTTGTACTAAAAATACAAGGCCTCCTTAATTATATTTAGATATTTAGTACTGTTGTGAAGTATGTTTCCTTTGTTTCCTAGCACCAGAAGTGTCTCCCCCACCCCCAACCCAATCACAAATACCTAAAATACTCACCTTAAGCCCAACCCTAACTTTTATAACAAGCATAATTTCTAATATTAAATTTCAAAAACCAAACATTCTGTAAGTAAAAGATATTTAAAGACCGAACACTGAACAATATTATACACACAAAACAAACACCCGTACAAATAGCAAAACGAAATAACACTTTAAAAAAATGAAAACCTGAAGTTGCAACACTTGTCAAATAACTGATAATAAAAAAAAAGACAAAAATACATTATTGCAGTTAAAACAATAAAACAAGAAACACACAAATAAAGCCACACCCGGATGTATTCCTTCTGTCGATGATATCATTCCAGAAAATGACTTGATGATGTCACTTTGTGCCACCTTCCAGAAAAATGCCGGCAGCCAAAACACGATTGCTTAATCCCATAAGTGATTTTCCACAGAAACCACCAACTGTACGACGGACAGGTTTCAGCCCGTTGGGTTGAAGGCCACAGTGGAGCCGTAATTTTCAGTTCAACATGATGGACCAGAGGTCATGCATACCTGTAAGATGTCAGCAAACATTTCTGCATTTTAATTTACTATAACAGGCCCGTCTAGGCTCCGTGTCAACACAACGTCAAACCTCATTCACTAAATAAATAAAAATGATGTAATATGAGTGATGCAAAACACTGATAGGTTTTTAATGTGGCAAAAGTTAGTATGTGTTCTAAAATATGCATGCGTGTGTGTGTGTGTGTGTGTGTGAAAGTGACACAGAAGTGATTTATCTGGATGATAATGCGTGCCTCTCTCACACAGATTGTTACTTAAGAGGGCTTCAGAGGGCGAACAGGTCTGAACGTGAAATATGGGTGGTGGTGCCGCGCCCAAGGCTGTAGTCTTTTAAGTTTAAGACCCAAACCCTCGCAAACCGCTCCTGTCCACGCTGAGTCACTTCTAACAGACATGAGGCCAATCCGATACACACTGACATTTACGAAGGATTTCATACAAGTCAAGTCAAGTCGTGTCTATTTGTGCTGCTCACTGTCACAAGCCGCGTCTCAAAGGGATGGCAGGCCCGTATGACCACGACAGCTCCAGGCCGCGCCCAAAACCCTCTATGAGGATGAGGAAAAACTCCCAGAAAAACCACAAGGTAAAGGGAAAACAGATTCTGATTCCTTGCTATCTGAGATTCCCTGTCCTCAGATAGCAAGGAGTGACTAACAGGGCCTACAATCTACGTTCACAATCACAGTATGATGGCTGACCTGAAACGACTTGTGAATGAATGTTCCACCGCTACATGCAGAACATGCCAAGAACACAAAGTGTGAAAGTATGAAAAACTCCAGTGACTCAACCCCGGGAGCAAATAAGGAAAGTTCACATTGTTTAAACATAGCTTTAAACAAATCTATCACATTTGATTTAATTTAAGTAATATTACAACAATATACAGTGAGCAAAATATATCTAAATATGAAGCATTACAGGAAATAGTATAAATTCTCTAGAATAGCTCTATTCGTTAAGTATTTTGTACAGATGAGTGACAGTGACAGCAGAAAATGATCCTTAGATCTTCAGAAAATGATTTTCAGATCTTCAGAAAATGATCCTTAGATCTTCAGAAAATGATCCTTAGATCTTCAGAAAATGATCTTCAGATCTTCAGAAAATGATCCTTAGATCTTCAGAAAATGATCTTCAGATCTTCAGAAAATGATCTTCAGCTCTAACACATGAACCCTTCTAATATCCATCTATTCAGCGGATTAAGGTTGCACCTTGTGCTGTCCTTTGTGCGCCCAATTGTTTGTGTTCCTCCTGTATTTCATTCATTTATCAATCCATTCAGTTACATCCCATCTGCCCCCTAGTGGCCAAAAGGGGAATGGCGCTATCTCCATAGTGAAACCTGACCACTCACAAGCCATGGGAGATGAAGACACAATGGATTTACCACATGGTTTGTGGAGGTATAGGGTGAGGCAAGAGTAAAATGTGAAAAAATGAAAGAAACCTGGCTGCAGTTGCTATGACTGATTGATGAGTGTGTTTCCGCCCCTTTTCTAACAGAGCCTGCGAGGTAATGACATGTCATATATTCCGAGTGTCAGCTCTAACTTTGTTATGTAAGCCACACAAAACCCCTCTGTGCACCGCACGATGTTTAAAATCCCCACGGCTGTCTGCAAGGTAAATACGTTCACACCTGAATGAAAAAGGAAAATCAACTCGCTGCATTTCTCTCCATTGCATTAAACCGCCCGCAGGCAAATGTTGCAACACCGAAAAAGGAGGAATGTCCATGTGGCACTTACTTTTTGACAGAGTTTCAGACATTTTCACTACCAGTGTTATCCGTAGGTGTGATGATAAAGAACGTCTTTTAGAGAAGGTTTGCTAAGCTATGTACACAAACCGACATTATGTATAGAAACACAACTACAAGGAGAACGCAGAGCGGCTCAGCTGGGGGGCCTGGAGGACTCAGTCAACTATCAAAGTGTTGCATCATATGAACAAATATGACACCTACCCTCACGTGGAGATTTGGAGAGGAACTCACTAATAATAGAGATTAAACAACACGGCGACTGTCCTGAAATATACGATTAATGTTTGAACTCTTTCCAGGATAGCGAGGCTCAGACTTGTTAAACGTCAGTTTAATTAGTCTGAGTGTATAAATACTTCACCAGCGGCAATACAGTACATCGGCAAGCCAATTCATGTCTTCTGGGCTTTTTACATAAAAGACTGTAGGAACTGCCAAGTTTACTTACAACATAAAACATAGAGACGGAAACAACAAATGCAGACTTGTGCCCTCGGAGCCTGTGTAACAGGTTGGGATTCCTCTGCCGGGGCGGGGTGGAGACACTGGCACACCGAGGAGCATAATTTGTTAGATGTGAACACCATTTTGCATAAGATCTTTGATGCCTGGTGAAGGCGTGTCCCACATCTGATGTCCTGAACAAAAAAAAGAAGAAAAATGCATTTGGTTTCTCCTCACATTTAACTGGTTTCTAATGGTTAAAGTAGAGGATGAATGGGATGAAATGATGTGAGATAATGGGAGCAACAGTAATTAAGAATAATAAAAAAAAAAAAATCAAGTTAGATGTTCTACTTTTTGCCGTCAAACTGATGTTGTGTTAAAATAAAACAAAGAAATTTTAAAAAATTAGTAACACAACTGGCAAACATTTATATTCACTTTAGTTGGTGTGCACGATACAAATAGGACAAATAAATGCTGACTGTTTTTTTTAAAGGATTATTCAAGTTGGCAAACAGTCCATCACATTTCATATCATGCATATCTGCAGTATGTTGGGAGATTATGACTTTATTTATGTTCTTCATAACATGAATCACATTATTCTTGCAAATGCTTTAAATTTTAAAGTTTTTTTGGAATTAATTTTGAAGGAACTGAAATGCAAATACAGAATAGTTGATTGTTTTTAGTCCCGTGTTTGGATATTCAAAATAACTCTGACTAATATTGACATAGTTGGGTGTAAGAGAAGCTAAACTTCAGGCCCCGGGAGCGGCAATTCAAAGAGAGAGGATCCCGCTTCTCGCTCCTCTCTCTCAATCAAGTATTGCAGAGAGAGAGAGAGAGAGAGAGAGAGAGAGAGAGAGAGAGGGAGAGAGAGAGAGAGAGAGAGAGTCAGAGAGAACATAAAAATAACATAAAAATGTCCTGTGGACATCCTGAATGAGACCTTGACTCATAATTTCCCAGATGAAGTGCAGATATTATTCAAACTTCAAGGCTGGTGTAGGATCTGTTCATGCTTTGATCCCCTGAGACAAACCTTAAAAATTGTGGGTTTCAGGTGTCAAAAAACCAAAGCTGCGCTACAAAATAACATTTTACTGCTTGCATTACACTGCAGAAGATTTAGTTGCAATACTCAGTACATCCTTGGTGTCTTTTTGTCTTCTACAAACAAGTTAGAGGGGGATTCAGGCATCAGCTGGGAGAGAACATCGGGCCTTGTTTGTTCAGGAAGTCTCACACAATGGTCCTGTCTGGCTCTGCACAGTGTGTGTTAAGTCATGCATGCACTGGAACTTAGACTCTCATGTGCAGGTGAAGGACGTACAAACACGACCACCTAAAGAAAACGTGGAGGAATAAGAGCACTCAAAGGGCAACTTTGCTGCACCTCTGCTCATCTTCGTGTCTCGTAGTCTGGATTGGGCAACAAAATTCGAGAAGCAAAACACGATCTGCAGGAATACATTGCGCATACTCAACCGTTTCACAATTCTCGTCCATTTGGAGCATTTTTACGAGCTGTGCGGGAGGTTAGCTGGTCTGCCATTACCCTCACCTGTCTTTTTCTATTGGCGCAGTGATTGACAGGTAGTTTGCTCCTTGAAGGGTTTGCTCTGAAGGCAGAAGATGTTTGTTAAATAACTGCATAACTCCAAAGCACCTGACAGCTGGACTGACCTGTCAGCTTAACCAGTTTAGTTACACTGATGTGTATCTGACAGCGTTAAGCGGCCCTGCCCCAAGGGTGGTGCCTGCTTTGCAATGCAGATAGTAGATAGTGTCCACATTCACAAGATGTTTCCACCGTCTCAGACATTTAACAAACCCACACACACCGACTCCCGATGACCTCTTTGTGACATATTACAACACGTACAAAACGTTCGTTAATTCGCTTTCGGTGCAATTTTGTGAATTATTGCTCGGTTGCCGTACGTTTTGTGTGTTTGAGTGCAACAAACAGCCCATCAGCAAAAGTTAAAATGACTAACGGCCACATTAGACAGACAGTTTTAGGTCGGGCACTCACGATCAAGACAAATATTTTTAATCAGGCGTAAAACCGTGACTGCACTCTGGCTGAAAGAAATTGTGACGTTTGAAGTTTATTTATTAAAAATATGTCAGTGCACATTATGAGGTAAAGATTTTGCACGGTTGGCTTATTTTCACCTGTGGTCTTGTGAGTAGATGGATGGAAACACACACACACACACACACACGTCACTACGAACCAGTGGTCTGGTTTACGTGTTGCCCAGAGCAAAAAAAAAAAAGAAAAAAGAAAAAAAAGACAGAAGTCCTGCAGCCCATCCCCATTCTGATCCCACCCAGGCCCCAAGACGCCCCAAGACGCCCCAACAGCAACAGGAAGACCTAAAAAATACAGAAAACTTCTAGAAGAAACATAACGCACGATGGTACGTCTCAAAAGATAGAAAGAAAGATATTTAACGACGGAACGCTGAACTATATTCAACAAATTACACGTACATGAACGCTTAAAAAAAGAAAAGATATAAGATGCAGGTATTCTGCAAGACAGGAAATATTAATACAAACAAACAAAACAAGAGACACACAAATAAAGCTGCATCCATGTTTATGATGATGTCATCATGGTAAATCTGCCACTGTGATGCTGCGGTCCGGTGGTCTTTGTTTTATAAAAGCTCCCCTCGTCTCCAGCTGCAGTCACCTGACTGGTGCACGCTCGTACATTCTCATAGTGCAGCATGCTCCTATTTATTATGTTTTTATTCATGAAAAAATGATAACGTGCCCATCGTGACATTCCTAACAGTACGGCGGTAGGCCGCAGACCTGTGCCACCGCCCATCACGCCCCATGCCAGGAGCGCTGCCAAACTATGTTTGACTTTCCAAATCAAAGTGAGGAGTGCCGATAGGTAAAACAGACACGCACGGCAGGCTGCCGGCACGGCGTGATTTACATGCCAAGAAAAGTTAATAACTGACCTACTATCAGGAGCTTCATCTGCCACAGAGTGCCAAATAGTCCGGCGTTTGAGTCGCCACAATGTTTTCAGCGATATTCAGCTGAAGGAAGATAAAGCTTTATTGCAACATTTCTCTTGCAGTTCATTCAATTGATGCACACACACAAAACTTGTGAGAATGACGAGTGTGTAATGGCAGGAAAAGCGGTCGCCAGCCGCGGTAATAAGAGTCGGCAGACATTCGTCACGTAGCAAAAAGGGAAGAGAGAGAGAGAGATTCCTTCTCATGGCAGGAGACATTTCTCTAAGTCACATAGTCTCTGTAAGACAATAACATTACTATTCCAGCTATACTGAGACACAAAACACACGCTAACTTATACGCCTGTTTCTATTACTCAGTCAGGCGCGAATGATTGTGAATAAAATGCAAACTTGTGAATGAAGTTGTTTGTAATGTGCATGCAGAGCCTCCGTGAAACCTTTTGAGTTTAATGCTTAGATCAACAAACAGCTTTCATATCTCCCAGGCACCTTTACCGTGGGAGCGTGCGTGGCTCGC
>OMNV01009116.1:116175-145107 GCA_900303265.1 Brotula barbata | reverse complement strand
CGCGGATTTTGGACACGGCGACTGTCTAGCCGCTCTTTTCAGGACTCGAAATCCGGAGAGATGTTTTGGGTGACCGACAAATTGTACAGCTTTCGACTGAAAATGATGATGACGGACGTGCGGGCTCAAGTCACTCCAAGACTTCTGGCACACTGTCAGCGATGGCTCTAAAGCTGTGACTGATTGAGGGGGGTGGTGTCCCAGGAATGTGCTCACCGCAGGGCAGAGCAGACAAACCTGCTCAAACAAGTTATGTTCGTCCCACAGTGGCTGCCCAGCAGTACGGGCCGTGAACTGTCCCACAGTAAAAACCTCTTATTTAACACCACGTACGTTATGTCAACGGCTCCAACTCACACACTTTGTCCGGTTTTATCCAGGCAGAAAAAGACTTTCTAGGGTATAACACACAAATCAGTACAGCAGTGAAAGCACACAGCAGGCCGCTGTTGTGATGAAACACAAACGGATGACATCATCAAAAAGCAGGGAGCCCGTTCCCACAAAGACTACTTTTGTTTTTGCCTTGCTCGGCTTTCTTTGAGTCAGACAAGTGAAATCATTTCACTTGTCTGACTCAAAGTGACTCATTCAGACCGCAAGACTACTGTTTTTGTTTCCCCCTCCATGAAGTCTTCCCATGAAAGATATTAAAGTCCAAAATCACATAAGTCCTCCATGATTTCCAAACGTCTCCTAGCAAGTCGTGGCATATTTGGAAGTCAAGTAAATAAGACGACCGTCCGTCCGTTTGTTCTCCTACCACGGATCGAGTTTCTTATTGTTTGTCTGTTTTTCATCTTTTCTGCTCCACCACAGGCTTATTGTTGTATTCAGCCCTTATTTTTATTCTACTCATTCACTGCAGATGAACCACATTCTCTGCATCGGTGGAGGCCTTGTTGCAGCTATGATGGAAGGGTGTATACCCCTGCAGGTTAAGGAGCCTTGGGTCCCACATTACTGTAAAATCTGATCCAACAGCACTCCCAAAAGCACACACCCACAAATTTCAGACGATGCCAAAACAAGCACGTAGGTGTGTTTTTGCGTGTTGAAAGGCTTCAGATTCTCTCTTTTGTGCCGGCTCATTCTTCTCTATATGTTGAATGAATTGTTAGATTCTGCTCAGATGACCTTGATAGGATCTTTTGGCTGAGTCTGGGTTTAATCACATGTCAGCCAGCAGCACTGTCAGGTGTGATGTGTTGTTATCCTGCATTGATAGGATTGATTTGTTAAGCCAGAGGCCTTTGTGCCCCTCTCGGCCTTGCTGAGTGGACGCTGCCATGTGTGTGTGTGTGTGTGTGTGTGTGTGTGTGTGTGTGTGAATATTCCGCTCTGACTGTTTGCAGCGAATATCGAAATTGCGTCTGCAGAGTTTCAGTCGTGGAGTCAGATCGGCGATACTGTGTCTTCAATCCGTGTATATTATGTGTTTATATGTATTTGCACAAATGGTAAAAGTACTGGCAATGTTTGGATCGGCATAAACATGGAAGTGTTCTCTCTTTTAATGAAATATACACCAGAGGAAGTGATCAACAAATGGGATCTGTGAAAAAATTCAACACAAAATACATCGGGTTGTATCTGAGAGCATCAACGTTATATTATTTATCACATGACTAAGTGCTGGTCAAACTCACATAAACTCAAAATGGGTTTATGTCTCAGGTTTATATCCTTTTTTTCACAATCAGAGACAATTTACAATACCTGTTACAAACAGTGAAGAAGAAGAAGTAAGTTAATTATCCCGATTTGTGGGTTTGTTCAACAGCTATCACAATTTACATTTACGCAACAACGAAAACCTGTCAGACACAATAACTAAAGCAGGAAGGATATGACAACATTCACGCGGCGCGAGTGAATTCCTAACAAATCACCTTTGGGTGTGGACAAAACTGTCGGTGATCATAAAAGATTTATGACATTTACAAGCAATTCCACAGCCATGCCAGCATTCACTACTCAGTCAAAAAAATAAATGATTCAGCATTCTGGTAGTGTTCTGACACATCGACAGAAAAGATTAAAAAGCACATGTTCATAAAAAAAGAAAAGAGAAGAAGCTTCATTTCTGGTTGGAGTTCATACACAGCCTGTACTTTTCTAATTTGATATTTCTGGATGTGTGACGTCATTCTCTTCTTCTCTTCTCAGTGACTCTCACACGAAGCTTGTAAGTTTTATGATTTGCAAGTCTGGAGGAGATAAGGACAAGTCTTTGATCAATCAGAGATTGTGATGTTATTTCGTTTAAAAACTGTACACAGCTTCTGTTTTATTTCAATATTTTTTGACATTGAGATTGCAGAAAAGCCAATTTGGTCCCATTAGCTTAAAAAGCCCGGCTCAGTTACTGGCAGCAAGTCTGTCGCGGCCTAATACATTTCTGAATTATCTGACTGGAAAAGTGAAATCATTATCATTTATCAGCGCCGACAGAAAAATGTGTGCATTTCACCCCGCTGTCTGTGATCTGTTCCCTGATATCTTCATCTTTTAACGCTGTTTAATGGATTATGAGAACGCTCGCCGCTACACACAACAATCCCAAAAGTCGCTTCTGCACTGAGTTCCTATCGCATTTTGCCTCTTATATCAAACGCTTTTAAACAAACTGCACCATAGACACAAGCTTCGAATATATACCTCTGCAGCGTGAATGATGAGATATTCTGTTGCGCAATCTCCCTTCATTCATCCTGATCTTCCGCCGTTCAAGCTCCTGTAATTAAATGCATTTTTGCGACATGCTTGAAAAGACGCAGCAGGGAAAGCTGAACGACAACTGATACTTTGTGAAACAGAAGCTGTGGACAGAAGCCTAGAGACAAGTGATGACAGATTAGTGTGTGTTTGTTTGTGTATGTGTGTGTGTGTGTGTGTGTGTGTGTATATTATATGTTTGCTTCATGTCAGCATATATGTGTTACTTTATGTAAGTATGCATGTGTCGCTTTACTGCTACAATACATAATGAACATTTTGGCATTTATTCCACGATAATCCCTGCAGTCCCTTCATCTACGAGTGTTTTATCACTACCATCTCCTCTGCAACACACAAGGTTTGGAAATTCTATTGTTCTGCTGCAATACAAACATTAAATTGTATCAACATTTCACATGAATGAGGCCTGAAAGTAGCTGCACCTTCGAGCTGCACCGCTCTGATCGCTCGAAATGCACTGCACGCGCAACATTGCATTCAAGCCTTATAAATGCTTTTATGTATTGTGATTTTGAGAGGATGGAAAATTCTCAAAGGTGACAGAAACGTACGAGGTGCGAGGTGCATAACCTAAACGAAGCGATTTTGGGAATAGCACAAAATTGGACCCTTGGCGTTTGTACTGTAAGTAGGAATATGTGTAGTATTTGAATGTGTAAAAGGACCGCCTGCCAGACCACACCTCAAACACTGCAATGTGCCCACACCCAGTTTTCACATACTGCAAAGGGACAAATGGATAGGTCGTGTCAAAAGTATAAATTATCCTGATCAGGTTGCCACAAGAAGATGAACAATAAAAAAAATAATCAAAAATCTAATAAGAAAAAGAAAAACAACACATCTGTCATTCCTCATGAAGTACTTTAATCCAACAAACTTGCAAATTGTATTTTATTTTTTTATCAGCATTTTGATTATGGTAGAAAGCAATTCCAGCTGCATCAATAGCTCGTGAGATTCTCTGCGACACGAAGGACTGAAACTATTTTGTTGATGTTTGCATTAACAGAACACGCAGAACTGGTAGGGAAAGTCAAAGCTTAACAGAGGGTGTGTAGAATGTGAGGTGGAGGTGGTGACACGTCCCTTTCCTCTTCCTTTAAAGACAGTTTGTCCTCCTGAGTATCCATTTATTCCTCAAAGACTGTCATTACGCTTTATTAGTATATTTAAACGTGATAAAAGTACAACAGGGCTCCACACAAATGATCGTTAAAGTGAATAACTGTATTTTCCATTGAAAAAGTGCAGTTTGTTCTTATCATTGCTGTTAGCGATTCTGTAGATGATTTGAATTTTAATTCTCATGAAGGATAGCTCGCTCCTCTTCTCCTCTTCTCCTCTCCTCCTCTTTGTTAATACTGTGGTGTTTGTGTGCATGTTTGTGCACTTTTCCATACTACTGTTAGGACAATTCACATTCCCATAGCAAATAATGCACAGACATTAACAGATGCATGCAGCATTGTCACACACTTTGTGCAGCAATAACGTCGCCCTGCCCTGCCTGACACATGAACCCCTATTCCCAAAAATATAAAGAGAAAAATTAAACCTCAAAGCCACGACGATGTAAGGCTCGACCAGGCTCCAGTATTTCATTTATGACCGATGCCATTCCAGACCAGCAGAAGTGCAGAACAAAACCAATGTCTACCCACTTCTAATGTTACAACACTAACAAACGTTCTGTATTTCCTGTTTTGCATTCAACCCCCAACATCGTCATCCCTGACTCTATCAAGCATTACAACAACATTACCAGTGCTTCTTAAGCTGCCACGGCCTTACCCTGCTGGCCAACAACATTGGAATGTGAGGATTTATCAGCATTATACAGGACAATGTATATCTGTGGATACAACATCTCAAAGCATGAACAGAAATAAGACAGAGAAAGTGTGCATGCGTTCGTTTGCATGTGTGTGGAAGTTATTTAAAGGCGAGAGCTCACACATAATAAAGTCGGAGTGTCTTGCTGAGTCCTGAGCGTGGGGCAGACGTTACCTAAGGAGTGAAAGTTGGAAATGAATCTTCCAGGGGCTGCTGGAGAGCAGCGATTGAGCTTTAGAGTAAAGTTTCTCACTCAGGTAGAAATTAAAGACACGTGCATGTGAAAGTTTTTCTAGGAATGAAAAATGCCTGCTGGCCTCACCTACACGGAAGGTGCAGGGGAAAAACTGTCTACAACAAAAAAAAAAAAATCTGTTTTACACTTGACTCATTCATGTTTCTTTCAGCGGTAATTTAAAAAAAACCCAGTAGATCCCTGGAGCTTCTGATTCTGAGTGACGAGCTTTTTGGCACACATTTCTTTTTACTATCTGTTCCAACATGACTAATGAATTACAACTCTGCCCTAGGCATTCGATCTATAAAGCTTATTCTCATTATACTGTTCAGCTGATATCATTTAATGTTTGCCTGTCATATGCTGATTAGAATACTATTAAAGCAGATGGATTGAACCAACCAGCTCGGTAGTTTCAATCCATCATATATTTGGAATACAGGAAAGAATTCTATCCCCCAAAAAAAAACACTTTACTGGTTGATTAACACAAGAGTGAATGTTGGAACCGTTTTTCTGGTTGGTCACATAATCGCATTTTCAATCTACTTTTGCAGATCTCTCTGGAGCCCTTCCTCCATTTTCAAAAGAAAGGTGTGTCACAGCTTATCCCATGACATTCCCTCTCTACCTGTTTTACAAGACTGACCACTCCTGCCATTTAGACCTGAGGGAGGTAGGCTGAGGAGGAGGCGAGGCCTGACAGTGAAAGTGAGAGTGCAGGTTGGACTGGCTGAATGGTGACGAGGTCCCTCCCCCAGGTTCAGCACAGACATAAAAGCAGGCAGAGTCCTCAGTCAGACACTCAGAGGGATTTGGCTCTCCTTTTGCAGCCTGCTCATCTTCGGTCCTCCTCTGCTCCTACATAAACTTCATTTTCATCCTTCAAGTTTTTGGCTTGCCAACAATCCAACAACCATGTCAAACATGTCCAGGAAATCCCAGAGCGTTGTTCTCCTTCCCCGCCACAGAATGTCCGGCACATCCTCCATCGTTAGATCCACCAGATACACTGTGGGTTCATCTGCAGGTGGTGTCGGATCTGGTCTCAGCCTTGGTGGTTACGGTTCTGCCAGAGGTGCTGGTGGTTTCAGTGCTGCTTCTTACGGTTCTGCTGGAAATTTCGGCGGTGTTGGAATGATGTCAGCCCCTATCACAAACGTCCAAGTCAACCAGAGCCTGCTGGCCCCTCTGAACCTGGAGATTGACCCAGCCATCCAGGTTGTCCGCACCCAAGAGAAAGACCAGATCAAGACCCTCAACAACCGCTTCGCCAGCTTCATCGACAAGGTGAGTTGCCAAGACCTTTCTGCAACATCTAGAAAGTAGGCAGAATAACTTTAGCTCAGAGAGGCTGCACGATAACCATGGGCAGAAATGGTCTTAATCATGGCAGATATCATACATTTGACAATCATCGTGTGTGTGTTTCATGGCTGATTTTCACCTGACTGAATAATTGGATTGCCTAACAGTAATGTGGTTTCAAACATTTCATGAAACCATAGAGTGCTGCCTAGCAACAGCACCTAAAGCATGTTTTCCACAGGTAAACGGCAAACAACAAACCTGTGAAATTTATCTCTAACTGTACATCCATCAATGAGTAACAGTCGCTAGGAGTAGGGAGGTTTATGTATGAAACTATCTCATTCTACATTTGGAACTCCGCCCAAATCCGGCCTTTGCAAAAAAAAGTGAACTTTATGACCCAACCTGTGGCTGACTCTCTGCCCACTATCTAAACATGGGTGTGGACTAAATTGCTCTGACCCACCCACCTTTACCTGGGAAACTGGCAGAGAGAATGATGATCTATTAGCCAATGCAGAGAGGTTAAAGTCTGTCATCTGCACCTTGCACCTATCAACCTATCTGTCATGTCATGTCTGTGTACAGTAGAGAGCAGTAAAGCTATAATCCCTCATTTTTGGTCGCAAACTCTCTCCTTATTTGTTCTTGCACACAAACAAAGTGCTGACGAGACTGAAAAAAAACACCCAATCAACTGGCAGTTAGTAAAAAAAAAAACTCACAAAACAATGCACACATCACTTGAAACCAAGCCCCTTTGTCCTGTGTAGTTTATCTGCCACACCTAGTTTTTTTTTAGTTTTTTTTTTATGGCTGGAATGACTGTGTGGCCTTAGGAGTGCAACTGAGCGTGTGGGATGAGTCATAGCCAAACAAAAGATCCAGACACATTTAAAGACACATACACAACCACCAGAAATACACCAAAACAGACACATCTTGTCTTACGATATTTGATGCCGTTACAGAACTCGCATTTTCCTTTCAGAACTCTTAGGATTAACACTGTTTGGACAGGACGTGCACACAGAAATAAGCATTCATGAGTGACATTTGTTGTAAAAGGGTGTGGTCATTCACATAGCTATGTACTGAGTCATGCAGATAAAGGTGAGGTTTTTTCCTTTGTTTCTGCTGTGGTTACAATTCATTGTGCTTACTACAAAGTGACACACCCATAGAATAATTTTGTGCTTATCTTTGTCTAAAAGCTTAAGAATGTTTCAATCCTGTTTCAGCACATAAGACAATTCAGGAGAAACACAGATAGTCTTCGTCATTTTTTCAATTTTTGGGTACCCATGTGTGGGTATATCGTGTGTAATATGCAAAGTGTGCTAAACTTTTGTATCTCCACAGGTCCGCTTCCTCGAGCAGCAGAACAAGATGCTGGAGACCAAATGGAACCTGCTGCAGGGCCAGACCACCACCCGCTCCAACATCGATGGGATGTTCGAGGCCTACATCGCCAACCTTCGCAGACAGCTCGATGGTCTTGGCAATGAGAAGGTCAAGCTGGAGGGAGAGCTGAAGAACATGCAGGGTCTGGTTGAGGACTTCAAGAGAAAGTAAGCATTTCAGGGCGTGACCAACGTGTCAAAAGTGTGCTTACTGATCCATTGATACTGGCAGGGGTACTAAAAATGGGCCTTGTGTTCCTACAGGTACGAGGACGAAATCAACAAACGTGCTGGTGCAGAGAACGAGTTTGTGCTGATGAAGAAGGTGAGAATGCAGCAAAATGCAACCTTAGATTAAGATTAGAGGAGCGTTCAATGCATTGCAGTACACCAAATAAGTTCCTATTAAAATGGGCTACTAATTTTCTGTCCAGGATGTTGATGGTGCATACATGAACAAGGTGGAACTGGAGGCCAAGGTTGATGCCCTTCAGGATGAGATCAACTTCCTCAGGGCTGTCTATGAAGCTGTACGTAATATTTACTCATTTACATCATAACGCTGTCCGGACCTCTGATACACAAGACATCTAACATGTATTGGTTCTGTAGGAACTGAATGAGCTTCAGAGCCAGATCAAAGACACACAGGTCATTGTGGAGATGGACAACAGCCGTTGCCTTGACATGGACTCAATTGTGGCTGAAGTACGTGCACAGTATGAAGACATTGCCAACAAAAGCAAGGATGAAGCAGAGAGATGGTACAAACAGAAGGTGAGAAAAAGCTCATTTGTAGTGCAGAGCTCTTTTGTTGCTTCGTTTGCTGGATCATAACTTTCTGAATCACACTTTGCTCTATTTTGTCATCACAGTACGATGAGATGCAGTCCTCCGCTGGTCAGTATGGTGATGACCTGCGCTCAACCAAGGCTGAGATTGCTGACCTGAACCGTATGATTGCTCGTCTTCAGAATGAGATCGAGGCTGTCAAGGCACAGGTATACACCGTGGACCTTCTCAGGATGCTGAATGAAAGCAAAATGGAACAAATTATTAAGGCCATTGTGGTAATTTTTCACAGAGGGCAAGCCTTGAGGCTCAGATTGCAGAGGCAGAGGAGCGTGGTGAGCTGGCAGTGAAGGATGCCAAGCTCCGCATCAAGGACTTGGAGGATGCTCTCCAGAGAGCCAAGACAGACATGGCCCGCCAGGTCCGTGAATACCAGGAGCTGATGAACGTCAAGTTGGCCCTGGACATTGAGATCGCCACCTACAGAAAGCTTCTGGAAGGAGAGGAGAGCAGGTGATGTATTATTGTAATGCTGGCTCATATCCAACATCTCTCAGCCTTAAATCCAGCGCTAATGTGACTTTTTTTCCCATCATTAGGCTGGCCGATGGAGGCACGAGTGCAACCATCCGTGTGCAGCAGACCTCTGCAGGTGGTGGTAAGTTCCTTGTTACTTTTTCACCATAGCAACACGGGCAACAACAAATAGTTTGATTGCTTTGTCTAACTCGCCCCTCTTCTCCCTCTGTTACAGGAGTCAGCAGCTCCAGCGGTGGATTTGGCTATGGTGGTGGCAACGCCTATGGTGCTGGATATGGCAGCAACTATGGCGGCAGTTATGGTGGCAATTATGGTGGCACTATCACCAAGTCCACTGTCACCAGCAGCAAAACATCAAGATACATTTAAAAAGGAGAGCGGTCCTTTTTGTCCTTCAGAAACTCACACATTAGATCTAAATCCGTTCCCTGTCATGGTGCTATACTGCTAAACATATTCAATGGAAGAGCCCTGACCCTGTGAGAATATCTCAAGAAAGCAAAACCATATCATTTAAAAACCTCATTGGATTGTGTTACGCTGCCACAATCTGTGGTGCTCGCCCCTCATTGTGCTGTTCAACATCCGCTCGTAGGAGTTTCTGAAGGTGAATATGGCCTTGAACACATTAGTGTCAGGTCAGTTAGTGAGGCCATCAAACAAATAAGAAAAAAAGATTAAAACTAAGCAAGAAAAGTATTTTAAAGTACTTGGTTCATCATGTTAGTTGAATGTATTGTCCCCCTAACCAGTTCATGATTTGCCATGTTATGCCATTATATCCAGCCGTTGTCTCCTGCAGCGTTTTGAGACGGTCAAGTCACCGAGCACATCTGATCACTGGAGAGAATACAAAAAAAAAAAAAAATTTTTTTAAGCTTTGTGGCTCTACATTTTTACTGTTGTATTCATCATTTGACAGGATTGCTCGATGACTTGTTCCTTTCACTGTATCTATCTGCTATGAAATATTTGACCTGCTTAGTTTTGCTTTTTCACACGATAATGAAGCAACATTTGTTCTGTAAGGCTGTCTGTGCAACTGACCTAACATAAATGTGGCTGAAATAAACCCGATGACAAAAATGCTTGTTTCAGTGTTGTTATTCATGTGCCAATTCAAATGATAGGGAGGGCATCACTTTTACTTTCACATGGGGGCAGTGCTGTGCTTATATTCCTCTGCAGGCCTGCACTTCACTCCCTCTGCTCCTGCAGTCCACCACAGCTGTCACCACTTTATAATTGCTCTTCCATAAAAGTAAAACATGCACACGCTCTTGTTTGTAGAGATATTGCACAGTATCTAATTTAACCCGAGCTAAGCGAGGCTTTTGCTCTGAAGCTCACTCGATCTGCCACCTGTGAGGATAACTTTGAGGTACGCTCGTGGTCTGGCCTGATTTTTGTTGATAATAGATCATTCACAATGTGTGAGTGATGGCTCCTCTGTTGAGTAAAATCAAGCTGCAGCTACTCTGTGCTCTCTGATAGACTGATCAAACCTTGACTGGCGGCTCTCCATTATTCTCCCAGAACAGCCAAGTGCAGGCTTGAGTTGGTCTGAATCCGGCAATCAATGCACCGAACGAGGCTGGGGGGAGAGCGGTGGGGGCAGATAGGATTTCAACCACTCTCTTTGTGTGTCTTTTTGTGTACACCTACAAATAGGTTAGGACCCAACCTTGATCGCAAACATAAACCAGAGGTTGTGGTACATTTTCATTCACTTTCACCGTCAATAAGTAATTTCAGTTGTATCTGAGGTATTGATCGTTGCTCGCAATGCAGAACTGATTTAATGTTTTTGAGCTCTTTCTCATTATTTTACTTTTCAGAGATCAAACTTTTAAACCTTTAAAATGAACACTGTCCAAAATTTGCTTTATGAAAAGTACATTCCCTAATGATGGGTCTCAAGTGAATGTATTCATCAAGAGTAGAAGTTTTTGAAATAGTTAACAATGGCTCGGTCTATTTTAAATGGTTGCATGAATACAATGCACACTGCATCAAATTGTATTACAGCCACTCTTTGCAGACGCAACGGTGGACTACACATACGAGCAATGTAGGTCAATAGACTAAAGCTACGTGTCAGTGTTTGTGTTAGTGCTTTGGACAGTGTTAGGCCAAGTACCTGTTTTTCAAGTTGGTAATTAGTTTATGGTGTGTTTAAAGCTATTCAGCTATTAGCTAGTTAAAGCTATTCCATTCAGTTTGAGGCAAAAAAGGCCCATGTGAAAAGTACCAATACTATTGAGTATTTCTAAATTAAATTAAATTAAATTAAATTAAATTAAATTAAATTAAATTAAATTAAATTAAATTAAATCTATGATAGATAGATAGATAGATAGATAGATAGATAGATAGATAGATAGATAGATAGATAGCCCATTTTGTGATAGTAACAACACATAATATATAACAATATAGGCAAAGATGTTAACATAAGACATGTGTTTTGACAGCAGAAAGGTTTTTTGCAACAGGTAATCAAACAGACTTGTCAGCTTGACTTCAGGCACGTACTAATCCTGGTCTAGCCTGCAGAAAGCGGAGGACATAAAGAGGTGCAGCACTATAAGCAAATAAAAAGTCACTAAATAGATTAGCATCTGAGAGACAGCTGTGTAGGGAGCCCCCAGGTGGACAGGTGAGGCATAACAGGTATGCTGGTTTATGTAGGTTTTGGGTGTTCCACCTTTACATAATGTAAAAGTGAGAAGAGTTGACACTAAACCTGATCATTTGTATTTGTACCATTACAATGGATTAGAGTTTCAAAATGAAATGGAAGAACTATGAAATTTTAAACAAATGACTGAATGAGTGAGAGAATGTTGGGAGACAAAGTGATGAAAGAAAACAAAGACTTTTCGAAAACCAACAGTAACAGACAAACTCATTTGTAATTTTAAATTTAGTTTTGTTCCCATCACGCCACAGCGAGACAAAGTTCATTAGAAGGCTGATGCTGTCATAATAAATAACCTTTGTTTGCTTTGCCCTTACAACTTGTGTGAAGAGGAGGGCAATAATGAGCTATTGATTTGGGGGTGAGAGCGGGAGACTCCGGCACAGTGCTGAGGAAATCCTGAGAAGCGATTGAAAAGCCTGACCTTCCCCTTAACCCGAGCTCAGTGCTGCTATCAATAAACATTAGACCTTCCACAAAACCTCACGTGACAATCGATGGTGCTGAATATCAGCAGCAACGTTAACAACACTGATGCAGTGAATGTGCTGCGTTTTCAGCAAGTAAGGGTCAAATCACTTAGTGCAGTCAGCTGCTGACTTCATCATGAATATGAACGGGATTCAAGGAGCACCTCACCATCTGACGTGGCATCCATGATAATTGGACAGTCAATTTCATATATATATATATACAGTATATATTATAATGCTTCCCTATTTACCATGAATGTCTTTTCGTGATTAGCATTCCATCAATAAACTGATAGCCGGCTGCTCCAAAATCCATACAGTAAACCATAACCACCAATAAATTCCTCTTCCAAATACTGAGTTTATTTGGCTCCAGGTGATGTCCTACCTGTTTACATCCGGTGTATTTTTCAGCCCCGCCCTCCACTCTCTGCTCCGTTTAACCCTTCCTCCATTTTGGGAGGAATGGCTATTTATTTTTAAGAACAATTTTTTTTGTTTGTTTCAAGTACTACTACCAAAAATTGCAACCATGACTGTTCTTGGACAACACCGGATTTTCCTCCACGCGAGTAGATGCCGCCTGTGAAACCAGGAGCCATTCGGTTGGCAGCTGAGACTGAACGGTATAATCCACACTTGTAAGCACTTCCCTGCCTCAACCATGTGGCTTGTGCGCTTCACCATTCAAACAAGACCTCTACACTCGGTTTTCCAAGTTACTAGGAAATATTTACCTTGTGTCAGTCCTTTGGTGCTCCGGCTGCTCCGCCATTGCACCTCATAATATTCCACAACTGTTGTTAATGAGAAAGCGTTATCTGTCTGCCATCGCTCCTCGAAATCCACAGCATTAAGTCTTATCATCGCAGCCCATCTTCCTCAAAAGTTATCCCAGCAGTCCTGTCATTTCAGAAATTCCCTCTCCTACCTACACACACACACACACGCAACAATCACAGCTGTGGCTCATTTACATACCATTTGCATACTATTCAGGCCAATCAAACAGCTTAATTGCTCTCTCTTCTTTTTTGTTTTTATCATCCACATATTTCAATCCCGTGTCTTGGAATTACCACCGGAATGCTCATCCCTTCCTGACCTCCACATCTCTACGTTCATTTAAGTTCCACAGGACAGAATCATTTTTTTGAACTGACCCTGGATGTGTTACTCTATTTTATTTTTGTACTGGATAATGAGATATGTGTGTGAAGTCACACTACATGAGCCCACTTGGTGACTGCTGCTGAGTAATCGGCTCGTGTTAGTGCCTGTGTTTCGTGCCCTCCAGCGGATGTGTTGCAGCTCTTGGCCGGTGTTCAGACACCCCAGCTGTTAAATGGTGGGAAATTTATGGTGATGTCATCCAAGTCCTACAGCTTCTGCCTCTTAAAACCAATTTTTGTTTTCCGGTTGTGCTTAACCTCCAACACCTAACCTTCCACGATGGGAAATATTATGCACGGTTGCATTTAGTTTTTGCGACTTTCTGCTTGTTTGATTCTCAGGAGCACATCCTGTATTCCTTTCTCCACTTTTCTCACTTTTCTCACTTTTTCTGCACTTGGTTCCATGCGGTGAAATGTGTTTTATGCTGGTACTGTTGATGCTCTCCACACCATCGCTAAAGTAACTCCCTGAGTGTTTGCTTATGTGTCCTACAGCATTTTTCTCTCCCTTTGGGCTCTGCCCTTGGTGACAAGTTGGTGTGTTTGACTGATGGTTCTTTGAGGCGGGACAGACAGACGTGAACAGACAGATTGCCTATGCCATGTGTCTGACACCAACCTATTCAGCCAATAGGAAATGATAGATGCCCAGGCTAATTTTAAACCCTGTGAACTAAATTCCTGTTAGCAGAGGCAATGCTGGATAACTGGGGCACAGCTGGAGGGGCCAGATAAGACCCAGGCTCACCTGGATCCACAAACCTTCCTTTCATTTTCAGCTGTCGCACATATGGAATGTTTAATGCTTACAGGATATCGATGATTGATGGGAGCGAGCGATAATAAGTGTCTTTGATTGTGACGGCAGGTGGAAGAGATGGGACTGAAGTTACTGCTCGATCAAATTAGATTTTAGATATAAAAGAGCGAATGTTACCTCAGAGCATCACTTAGCGTTTTCACCCATTAACAGCTCCTCCTTCTGTACCCACACCTGGTTGGCCTGCTACACACATGCACAACGGAGGTGTACTGAAAAGTCACACACATGGACGTGCATATATAATTTCATTCATTTAATTTATCATTTAATTATTTGGAATTGGGATTGATTGGTTCTATTTAATTAGAGCACACATATAGCAGCCTGGTTTTGAGTGCTCGGAGTATCTTTTTGGTTCCCATTGTTAATAGACTCAGAAATGTCAGCATGCAAAACTGGAAGAGGCGATATAATATTCAGAGAGTCTGACTTTTGACTACGCTGTGACACAAAGGCAGTAATAACAAGGTAAAGGTTTATTACACTTTTTAAATAGCTTGCACATTCAAATCCCACTTTCAGCCTTTTGGATCGTATAAAGTTTGAAAATAATTTCACCCACACACGCAGAGAAGAGACGGTTTATTTGGCTGCCCTGTTTAGATCAGGTACAGTGGAATAAAATGGCTCCCTGTGAATGCAGCTCAGGTTAGATTAGATTATTGAAGATTTGTGATTTTATCACAGTGGGCATTTGTGCTGATGGAATTTTAGAGGGGGTAGAATGACATTTTTGCCTTTGTTCATAAGGTTAAAGGGCACAAATTATACAAAACCATTTTTCCTTGCCTTTCTGCATGTAAGTCAGTCGTCATTGTCCAGTGGCTGGAATCGCAACACGCCCTGATTTATGCAAACAGAGGGTTTATGTAAAACAGTAACAGTAAAAATGTCTTCCACAGATCGGTTCGTCACATTGTTAGTGTGTTTATGTCAACCTGCTGCCTCTCTGCTCTGTTTGTATTCTAGATGGCTCAAGTATTCCTGTTTTGGGCTTCAGGAACCGACACCAATCTACGCATCTTCAACCGTGCACAGACTAGCACAGCACGGACCAGTGCAGTCCACCGAGGTACATAAGGTGAAATACCTCGGTGTACTGCACTGCTGCAGACCTGTCTGCTCAAGGTCCTGCTCACAAGACAAATTCATTTAATTGGATCACACAGGCAGAGATCTTTGGATGGATAAAGCGTCCTCGTTGCTGCCACCAACGTGGTGGACATCAGCCAAATGCTTTTTATAGTGCTGATGTTGTATTTGGCTGCTGTTCAGCTTTTATCTTTATTAATGATACTGCAGAGTATTATACCCCCCAACACATTATGGTGTAGGAGACTTACCTTTTATTAGTTTTTTTCTAATTTTCTTTGATCCTCTAATCCAATCTAACATCTGCAATATACTTATACATAATTCTCTGCAGAAAGCTTCGGAGATCATTTAGATTCAGGTTCCAGATTGTCAATATTTTTTCACAGCAGCTGTTCAAATCCTCAGAGTGACTCTTTCGTCTGTAACATATGAAGCTAGACTGTCGCGATTGTTATTTAATCACAGTGAGTTTCATTATTTCACAGCCGGCACCGCTGCAAAGCTGAGGATGTTTCAGGCCTAAAGCCCCTAAACTGAATGATATTTCAAGAACTTTAATAAAACTTTCATGACGGATTCAAGAAATGATTTAGAACACCCATTAACTATTAACAATTAAAGTCATTAAATTCTCATGCCCCATGTTTTGACAGCAAGCGATAAATTAATCTAAGACATAAATATGCCTTACTCATCACAGATGAGTCTTTAATTGTTGTGTAATTTGCCAGCCTTTATTTTGACTACCAGGGTTCCCCTCGTGTAATAAAGATTTTAAAGCGCGGTGGTTATTGATGTGTTCTGCCTTAGGATCCTGTGGAACCCGGCTATCTAGACTCATTATCGGACAAATCAATGGGCTTGTAGATGTTGACTGGTATCTTTGACTTTGCAATCAATTGTAGGAAAATCTAAATCGACAGCTGGAGCAACAGCGGTAACAGACCATGCATAAAAATCTGAGGCGAACAATAGCAGAGGAAGGTCTAAACTTTTAATGAGGTCTACTTAGGTTTACTTCTGCTTTGTTTCAGATGAGCGATACAGACAAGACAAAATATTTTATGACAAACCCAATCTCTCTTACAGTTGTTTTATGATGAGTCGAATTAGTAATTGGCAGTGGATCCTTCCTTCAGACAAGAGGAAGTCTTTTATAAGAGCTTATCACTTATTACCAGGGACGGGCAGTATTTCTGAAATACATATTTTAATTATTATGTTAAATAAAATATGCTACTCTGTATCTTATAATCTTGCAAATGTTAATGTAATTTGTATCTAAATACCTTGATCTTCTGCATTTTTGTGTTTTTTAAATACTTTCTCTCATTTATCCAAACGTCCAGACACAAGAAACATAATCAGGATTGGTTTATGTATACATTTTTTATATAATACAACTACTACTACATACTACATACTACATAATACATACTACATACTACATACTACTACTCTACTATATGTATATTGTGTCACTTCAGAGCATTGGCGGAGTTTGTCGCGTGAACAGTGGGATTACAGATGGGATAGATTACAGATAATCGGATGGATGGATGGATGGATGGGCGGATGGATGGATGATTGGATGCAGGATGGATGGATGATGGATGGATGAGTAGACGATGGATGAATGGATGGATGGATGGGCAGATGGATGGATGATTGGATGTAAGATGGATGGAAGATGGATGAATGGATGATAGATGGATGATAGATAGATGGATGAATGGATGGATGGATGAATGGATGGATGGATGAATAGGTTAATGAAGCTTCAAGTTTGTTGCAACATCATTACATTTTTGCAATTTGGGGATTTGCTGTTATTTGCAGAGGGCCATAAAAGATAATGAAGCATTCTTTACTACTCTGTAATAATAATAGTAATAATAATAATAATAGCAAATCACAGTGCCAACTACATATAAATTAGGAAATAGAGATACTTTGGTACTTTAGTCAGAGAATAACTGCTGAATTGGAGGGAAAGTTTCCCCAGGTGTGTCGTCTGGCCTGGCCCGGCCTGGTAATGGAGGATTCCTCTCAGCGTGTGCTTCTAAAAAACAGTCCTACTGCTCATTATGATCCCCTTCTGTCCAGTTTTAGTCAGTGTCTGATCGTCACTCCACAACCTCCCTGCTCACTCACTTGCCAGCAGCTGCCGGTGTATTTAAGGGAGACAAATGAACGCTGACCTTATCGGGTAATAGATGCCCCATGGTGTAGGAAAGGGTTTTCATTTTTAAGTCATTTCTTTCCTGTGGAGAATTTTTATGGCAATGCAGGGGGAAAAAATCTGTCATGGTCAAGACCATACCATCAATAAACACAGGGGAAATTTCACAAGGCGTCTATTTAATCTTCAGTGAATGCTGAGCTCTGTATATTGTGTATGTGCTATCGCTACATGCTGTCGTTCAGCAGCATGGATACAATCAACCTATAATAACATCACAGGTTTAACTGCTTTAACTTCCATTCACTTAAAATCTTCCAGCAAGACCAAACTTTCAAGTGAGCTATGATATAGGCTGGAAGTACATAGTCCTGAAGGAACAGGCGACGAAATCCCGATAAGAACGCTCATTAACAGATAAGAAAACTTACTTTGAGTAGCAAAAGTACACTTTGCCTACACCCATAAATCATGAAGTTTAAAGTTTCAATCCATGGGTGATCTTCAACAGGCACAAATACAGAGCAACGATTTCATCGCTACGTTCAACAATGAACGAATGAACGAATGAGCTGCATTACTGTGTGTGAGGTTATGCAAGACGACTTGGACATCAGTCCCATCGACTCTGGATAAAAACGTCATCCTTCCTCTCCGTTCTAACAGCAGCTTTTAAAATGCACTTCCTCATCTTTTTTTTTGTAAAGATTACACAGCTTTTAACAATCTAAATTGAAAACTGCTGGAGGAGAAAATGATATCGTGTCACAGGCTGGGAGGTGTCAGTGTAAGAACAGGGACTGTGGCAGTCTGATGTCTTGGGAAATAAGACCAGTTAATTTCAAAAACTCAAGGTGGAATGAAAATATAAGAAATTAAATTTGAGATTCTTATCTAAATTGGTTGTTTTGCCATCAGCGTGTCCGTATTGTCCTATGTATTCTATGCTTCTTTTATCATTGTTTTTGTTATTGTTGGTGTCTTGTTATCAGCTACTGGATGACTTTAATTTAATGTCTGTCCGTCCGTCCGTCTATCTATCTATCTATCTATCTATCTATCTATCTATCTATCTATCTATCTATCTATCTATCTATCTATCTATCTATCTATCTCCTTATTTCCCTGCTACATGTTTACTGTAAAGCCCTGCTTACCTACGGTTTCACTCTTTGGGTGTATGTGTGTGTGTGTGACAGGCCCACAGCATAAGCAGGTGCACAGTGTCCTCTCATAAGTGCTGTACCAAAAGTTTATTGCTATTGCTTCGATTCCTGTGCAAGAAGCAGGGAAGCACGAACTCCTGGCAGAGCTAAGAGTCATTTAGACGAACGGCCTCTCTGTCAGCGCCTTGGAACTTCTACAAGCAGGTCCACTGGGCCGCAGTCAAGTGCTCTATCAGCTACAAATATAGAAAATCCATTTGTTCCTCTCCAACCAAGGAACATCCGTCACACAGGCAGTCCCAGTCCTTCAGGAGTTCACCAACCTCTGGCCAGCTTTCACTGAGGTCTCTGCTCCACGAAAGGTATAAAATAATTGCACTTCTCCTCTACGTTCTCTCTGCGTAAGAACATACCTCTGTGTGTGTGCTTGCCTTTGTCCGGGAATTATGTGAGGAAAATGAAAATGAAAATAGAAATTGATGTTCAGCAACACAATTTCATTTAATCCAGCCAGGTGTTCTCTTCCTGCCCGCGCTGGACAATAAAACCGTGATTGTAAGTGATAGTCCAGCGTGATGTAACGTCCTCAGCAAAATATCAGAATAACTCCCCTTCTTCTTCCCATTCACAAGATAATCCTGTCAAATATAATAACACACACTGACAAATTAATCACGCAGGATTTGATTTACCAAATTTGTAACCTTATCAAAAGAGCAGTATCCTCATTTCACTCGACTCACAATCTTTCTACCGCAGACGGGTCAGACACATCAATTTCATGGGTCAATTCATTTTAATTATCCCTCTTGTCAATATTACACAGGGAGAAGATGTATGACACTATCATACTTCCTAAACTCTTCCTAAAATCTACACTCACGCCAAATTTCCATCGTGTTTAACATGATGCAAGAACAGGTAATGAGTAAACCGATGATGCCGTTCTTTAGATGTTATATTTCTAACTGTCCCCTTCAGAACATTTCAGATAATGAGGGCTGTCGGCATAAAATAAACGCATCATCTTCTAATTTGTTGATTGAGGAATGAAGTGTAACACACCCAAAGCCCAGCGGATGAAGGCTTGTTCTAAACTAATTATCCCAGCAGGATGAAGGTAATCTGGCACAGCAGATTTAGATTAATACCATGCTCTCCGCACAATATCTGCATGTAGTGGCTTACTGGTTTACCGGTGCCAGCGGTGCATCTCAATGAAGGCCACGGAGCTCATTGAGCATTCAGCGCTGTGATTGCGACAGCTGATGAGGACTCGTCTGCTTTTACAGGAGCAAAGCAGACGTCTCACCGAGAGCTTTTAATTGACGAGAGCGATGTTTTGATTACGGCCGACCTGAGGATAGGTGTCCTTACTGAATACATCGCCAATGTTGAGTTATGCACTTTAGTTCGGGCTGAGGCACAACAGTCATTTATTTATCAATCAAGTACGGACAGCCGCAGATTGTATGGCTGAAAGGCAGCGATTCTCAATCCTGCACCTCGAGTACCACACGCCGCATATTTTCCATCTCTCACTAATAAATGTGTGCGCACTTGAACAAGATTCTATACTCCGGTCTTGATTGGTTACAAATGGCTAGATAGATAGATAGATAGATAGATAGATAGATAGATAGATAGATCCACTGAATTTCCTTCTCCCATGCAAGCATGTAAGAGAGCCCATTTCCATTCCTCCTGACTGTACGCCTCCATATACCATGACTCCCCATTCCACTGTTAATGGCCACGTCTCCAGGCAGCTGAACCTCCATTAGTGACACTGATTAACCCAGCGGTGTCTGGACGTTCGCTGCTTGATGGAGCTGGACATGATGGAGCAATGGACTGGAAGAGGTCAGTTGAGCAGAGAGGTAGATGGGGTGAACTTGTTAAAATGTATGAGTTTTATCACATGTTATTGAGGCCACTTCATTTGCCGATTGAAGCAGAGATGTAAGAATGCTGCTGAATGAGATTTGGTATTGGATTTTCGCACACTTGACCTGCTTGTCAATTAGGTGATTTAAGTGATTCAGCTAAAATGTGTTGCCTGTTCCCTGATTGAGAAAAAAGCCGACAGAAAATGGTTTGAAAAAGTAGATTCCATTACTTTAGGGAAAGGTTTCTTTATATGCTGCACTGCTACTGTAAAAAGAGAAAAATCTTCCGCCATATGTCCAAATATAATCATCAAGTCTAAAATGCCATCTTACACTTAGTCAACACATTTGCTTATGTAGATTTTATAACGCAAATACTGCCCTTGAAACGTTTTCTCAGCAGAGGAGGAAGAGATATGGATATGATGGGCTTTTTAGGTCTCATTTCAACTGGTGGTGAGATCAGCAGAGTGATGGATTATCCTGAACGTTTCTTTGGGACGGAGAACAGGAATAATGAATCACACAGAGAGTACATGTCTGGGATGAATATTACAGGATTCCAAGTAATTTGGCATGTATTAATATGAATATTATTACCACCACTAGGTGATTTTATTTTAAATTTTCAATAATTTATGTGCTATCCTATTAATTGGATGTGTTTTTTCTTCTAATATTACATGAGAATGAAACTGCCTGAGTAGGACAGAAGAGAACATAATTCATTATGTGGCAAGATAAAATTCAATAAAAGATTTCTTTCATTCATTCATTAAAGCATTTTGCATTTCTAAATCAGAAAGTGAAATTCTGAAATAACTCATCTGAAAATGAAAATCTGATGACTATTTACCCTCATATTCATTCATTCATGTAATTATAAAGGTATGAGGCGCTCATTGTTTTATGTTTTAAAGGTTACATTATTCTAAATAGGTTGCACGCATTGTGTGATTTTCATTCTGGTCCTGCAGTAAAATGAATAGCGAGGTGGTGGGAACAGCGAGGTGAAGCTGTTCACTCCTTTGAATGATCTACACAGGTGGCCTGACTCCTTTTCTTTTATCTCAGACGAGCTGATTAGAGAGCAGCTGATGCCATACTGACTTGGTGTGAAAGATTTTGGACTCTGGGTAATGTTTTATTTAAACATACTTGTTAAATATTCTGGAATATTCTGAGCTGTGAATATACACGCTGAATATTCTGATATCAGAAATTCGTGTTTTAACCAGATCAACTTCGCCATGCACATCGGACCGCTGCAACATAACAAATTAAAGTCTATTCTAATATAATTACATTTTCTTCTCTATATTTGTACACTGACAGTTTTCCATAATGGTGTTTTTTTTCTGTGATTTGTAACACAATGACATTTGGGTGTTTGGTGAGAACGTGTGCACCTGTGATATTTAATAATGCATAAATAACAAATTAAGAGGGTCGAGTCTCTGGTGCATCATTGGTTTACTTAAGTCTGATATTTCTCCCATTTCAGTCCTGGCTTCATGCAGCCCTGTTGGCTGCAGTTGTTTACAGCCATGCTCCCTCTGACAGCGAACAGCTGCAACAATGACTACAGGTCAACCTGTGATTGAAGTCTTTATGTGAGAGAATTCTCCAAAGTCCAAGGCCCTGAATTAGCTGTTTGGTATGCAGACAGACACACTGTATTCCAACTGAGGCTTCACACTGTGATTCTTGGTCTCTAATCCATGCTGTCCACGACCGTGGCTGTGCAGGAATCTGCTCCTCATAGCAGAGATGTGATTAGAGGGTTTGAAGCATCTCTGAATTGTATTCTGAGTCACGGACAGACAAACTCACGTTTTAATTACGCTCTTGCTCTCTCCTTTTTTCCTAGTTGTTACAATGTTCCCATTGTGATCGTAACCAGGCTTTGTATAGGCGTATATCCACTTCAAAAAAGGATTGAAAAGAGACACTCTACGTCCTCATACAATGTGCTTTATTTGGTTAGATCTTGTGTACTTTGTCTATAGTGCTGAAACAAAGATTGTTCACATTTAGATGCAGTAGGAGGATGTAGACCTTACCTGTGGGACTTTGGCACTGGCAAAATGTCATCGCAAATAGTTTTAATTATAAGAATTGTACGTAAGCAATAACACTGCAACATATGTACCTGCAGCTTATAGTTAATTGCAAATACAATGTAGCATAATAAAATTATGCACATCCTGTGTGTGTTTTGCACCTTAGCAAGCCACCCAGAATACCATAGCAACTATCTAACGACCACTCTAGCAACCACTCTGAACACTACAGCAACGACCGAACAACCATCTCAGCAACAACTGTAAAATCTCTAGCATTTAGCAACTGCCAAAAACCATAGCAACCACCTACAGCAATTCATACAGTTGCATACGTATGCAGTTTATTGATGGTTATTAATAGAGGCCCGTTCACGTTTATTACATTTACAGTCCGGTGGATAACAGGCAGGCGTTGTCCCTGTTCTGTCCAACGTTGATGCTGTGTCCTAATTGTCCACAGAAATGCAATAAGTCAAAAAATATAAGCATAAGTAATTAGACCTAATATCATAAAAGGAGTATATAGCTGTAAAAGCGTCCAGATTGGTCGCTTACAGTTTCTGTGAGGCACTAATCTGATATAAGTTCCATGTCAAGATGTTTGCTGTGTATAATAACATCATTACATTTTGTCAGTATGCTGTAAGCTTTACTTGATCTGTTGTTGTATTTAAGATAAAGCGTTCCCTCGCTGCAGCCTGGGATGCATTGACATTCTGTTTGCATTACTCTGTGCTGTTCACCACTGGTGCTGTAACTCACTGCATTCAAAACAGTCGTTTCTTTAGCTGGTATAGATCTTTCATCCATCCACACCAATCTCCCACCATTGTCATTGCATCTCTCTCTGGTTTCCTCTCCAGCGTTTCTTTCTTTTTCCAGCATCTCATCAGTCTCTTTTATGGAGCAGAATCTTTAAATTTCTTACACTGCTCTCCTTTCTTCCTCTGGCCTCTTTTTTTCACTTTGACCACAACTTGTCGGGTGTTTTCTGGAGTAAACTAACTTTAAACTGGTGTAAAGTCATTCAACAGGAGAAATTTTATGTCCGTTTAGCTGTTTTATACCTGTTGACGTCACAATTTAAACCGTATGTGCCAGAATTGATTTGGTGCATTTATACATAATAAAAGCCATAAACTGTATACAACAAACGGCCTGATGTTTATCTGCTCAATGCATTTTAACTTTTAAAGGAAAATGGAGGAAAAGGATGAGGATGAAAAAAGCAGACATTCTGACATGGTGACAGACTTATTAAAACTCAAAAAGATTTATTTGTACCTGTCATGCTTCATGCATCTGATTGATGACTGTCATCTACTGCAGATCGTTGAGGTTTGGGTCTTTGTGAGCAGAATATGGTAATTTAATGACACAGAATATAGGAAAACAACACGGAGGTAAATATTGCAGTTAGACAAATGTAAATAACGGCATATTTTGTTGGCTGGTGCAATGTATTTTTTACAGTTAAATGATTGATTTGTTTTCATATTTGCCACAGAGTCTTCTCAGAGTCAGGGTTAGATGCCGTGGCGCGTTGGATTAGCTGCAGTGGCAGCTCATTACATACATGAACGCTGAGGCTAATCAGAATGTCAGCAGAGTGCCAGGACCCAGAAATGATCACCACTGTTTTACTCCTCCACACTCATGTGTACTAATAGTGTTGTCACAGCATTTTATAGCCATCCATAGAACATTTTCAATGCAAACGCTGTAAGAGGGTGTCCATAATTCAAGAGTGAGTTTTACAACACTTGTGTAAAAAGGCCATGAGTTAAGCAAGAGTAAATGAAAAGGAGGAGCAAATATTTCATGAAAAGTGATTTTGGTTCAATAAGAAACCCGAGAGGTTCAAAGCACAGAAACATAGCAATATAAAAACAATATTACAAAAAATAATGTTCCTGGCATCATTAAGTTGATTAAATACGTACACACACACACACACACACACACGAACACACAGACCAAGATAACTTGTTAATGAAAATGTGAATCCTTTCCTTTGTTATGACAAACTATGGCAGAAACAGGCAGTGAGATGGTTCAAATTGCTTCATCACTTCAGAAGACAAATTGATGTTATATTATGATACACTATAATAAATGAAAAAAAAATGAAAGCCAAAGGGAAACAAACCTGTTAATCCCCCTGAAACATAAATGCGTCTGTGCAAGTGTCATGATGATGTTTTTACTGTTTCAGTGTTTCCACTTAACACATATCACGCC
The DNA here is from genome assembly GCA_900303265.1 of Brotula barbata. Taxonomy (NCBI): domain Eukaryota; kingdom Metazoa; phylum Chordata; class Actinopteri; order Ophidiiformes; family Ophidiidae; genus Brotula; species Brotula barbata. Next base: position 120,434 of record OMNV01009116.1, on the reverse strand, counting down.
ATTTATTTTCAATGTAGTTCTTTAATACAGTAACTACAGCTGAAAACGATAATCTCTTCATCTTAGTATTATTATTCTGTAAGTCCATCAAATCTTTGAGAAATTAATTTCTTTCTCTTGTTGTACAATGATATTTCCCGTCTTTGATTTTGTTTAGGGAATAGGTTCTATCTAAAGATACAAGTTATATCCAAAGCAAATAACTATGCTTTTTGATGACGCCAACAGCTTATGTAAGGAACAAGATTGGCTTTGGCCTTGAAATATATCATTATATCAACATATCATCATGGAGTGTTCAGCAAATCATCATCAAATGTCAAAATGAATTCAACAGAACATCTAAAGGAGCAATTAAGGAACCACAGAAATGCCAACTGTCATGCTCCTGTCGGGTACAGCAGCCATATGTGGACAAACTGTGTCAGTTACTGCCAGCCGGACAACAGACAATGACAGCGAGCTGGGATTTCTTAGAATAATACATACAATAGTGTCCCAGAGGGGAGGCCAAGGGGTGGACAATGGTAGCCATGGCCATCATACTAAGAATGCAGCACTCACTGATTACATTAAACTTCATATAAATACAGAGGACAGTTTTAGCCGTACTCATCTGCTTCTAATTCAAAATAAAGTGCCATAACATCTGCAGGGGGCACTGTTTAGCATTTTTCAAACCAAAAGAAAAAAATAGCTAAATACCACAAAATGAAGGGATAGATAAAGTCTAACAAACACTGCTCCATCAACACAAACACCAAATAATCCAAAATATATAAAGAATGTGATGGGAAAGGAAGGACGCAGGGTGGGAGAGGAGCAACAGAAGCTCCGTGAGACAATCTTTCATTTGTCCTTGGAGATCGTTCCTCGCCAAGGCCACTTTTACTGCTGACTGTTTACATACAGCTGATAACTCACAATACTGAGAAATCACTGCATGGCACCGCTGCCTTCAGCTGTGTGCTCCGGCTAAATTTAGAATAATGCGCAATTCTTACTCTTTTTTAACCCAAAATAAAACGTCCAGGTCTATGCATGTGTGAAATGAATCTGGTGTTGGCAATGTTTATGATGATGAAATGTAAAAATACGGATAAACAGCCTTGCAAGTCAGTTATTCCATTTCAGAGAGGAAATACAGAATCACAACTTTCAGCTTTGGAACAAAACAGCTCGGTTGTCAACAACTCCCATGTTGATCCTACGTTTTATCAGCGCTATAAAGTTGGAACCATCACAGCCGCTTCTCTGCCCTGCTGTTATGCTGATTTTTTACAGCTTGGCACATTACAACAGAGCCTTTCTTGTTCATAAGACACACTAATTCTCCAGAGGGGCTTTTTATGAGCACATGCCAGTTTATTAGGTGAGCTTGGCACCATTACACATGAAACCGCAATAAAAAATGCATCTGTTAGAAGACTGACACTGAGCCAGCACGATGGACGAGAGTCTCTGTGTCCCTCTGAAATTGTGCGTGCGTGTGTGTGGATGTGTGTAGGTGTGTGTGTATGTGTAGCTGCTGCCTGCACTTGAGAATCTAGATGACAATATCATAGCTTTGTCTTCTCTTGTAGCCTTTAGATGTTCTATTATGAAATCAGCAATATGTTTGAGTTAGTATATACTGTACATAAAGTAGATTTCTGTTACACCGCCGCCTTAGTCGGAAACAAAAGCAAACAAAATTATAAAGTCTGAAAATAATCCATTCTCTCCAGAAACAATGGTAATTTTGGTATGAATGCATTTCTGCAACTGTAACCGCTCAGTGTTGTACCGCTCCTCTTCCTTTGGAAAGAAATAGCAATGTATAAGAGTGTTGTCATGACAACAGGGTAGTGATGGGATTAAGTTGCACACACGAGTGAATGCAAAATTGATTGACTCTGCATAATGTGCTCAGAATCATAGGTTCCCTCTTTGGGAATGCTGATGAATACAGGACAGATTTCATCCCAGAGCAAATATACTTCACGGTTCTACATAATCTGGAAATCTCATCATTTTGCAAATGAAGTGATACATTTTTGTCTACACATGAGGACACAAAGCTCCATCTCTTCTTCATGACCTCAAGTTTTCCACATATTCTGTCTTTCTTTCTAAGGCAGAAGAGATGATTTGATGTGAGAGAATTAGTGCCTTTAACCATATTGTGCAATGTTGGAGATAAATGTAAATATAATTTGTGTAAAATATCCAACATATCTACAATGAAGTGAATTTTAAGGGGAATTAGGCTGTGTTGTAATAAATTTTAGGACTTTTGAAAAATTCTATTCTATTATAATTATATTATTATGATTATTATCTTCTGTTGATTTGTGATTTTTAAGCATTTTCTATTTGGTATAATCAATTATAAACAGGCTGCTCCTGTGAAAGGGCCATTAAATGTATTCACAGTTGTTTAAATGTCCATGAAATGTTTGTCTTGAACTAATTTACCAATTAATTTCTGTGTCATTAACTATCGTGTAAAAGATTTGTCCTCTTTGTTTTAACCCTCTCATCTATATTGGTCATAAGCAGGCTGGCGTGTTTGAAGGTTGAAGGTTGAAATGCTACGTGATTCGTCTATTAATGGCTGTGATTTGGCTGATCTGACGGCTGGTCGCTTCAAGCAGCTGGCTTGTACAGAAGTGGACTTGAGAGCACCCGAGCCTGCAGTACTGAGGAAAATTGTTGGAAGATTAAAAAGCAGTTGACTGCAATCTGCGCCCACTGTGTTGAAATGCCAAAGGCTGCTCTGAGTGGGAGTAGATTGCATCACCTCCCGTGTAAAAGGCTCTGTCTAATGGCAGCACATTAACAGTGGACTGTTTAATAGCCAGAATAGATCCTTCCTTCCAGCTCCCCTTAACCTAGCAACCGCTGTGACTCCACACAAGTGCATTTTAAAGTAAATGATTGCAAAGCTTCATTGATTACCGAGTCATTTGGTTATTAAGAACAATAATCAACCAGAGGAGCTTCAGACTGATGCTTAGCCTTAAAACATCTGCCTTTGGATGTAACTCTCACATTTTATACTCTTATTTGCTATTTATCGCCAATACCATCTGACCAAACAAGAGTCTAAACATCTCAGAGCAGCATTTGACATGAATGTTAATTCCCTGGCAACGTTAAGGCGACACATGATGCACAACGCAATCATCATCACCGCCACACCCTGACCTGTCTGTATTCATTGCATGTTTCTGACAAGCCACATTAGTCTCAGCAGGAAGGTGGTAAATGGAAGGATGGTTAATGTGCCGCGTCTACCGCTGCTGGGTTGTTAGCTGACATCTTCGCTTCTCAGCAGCAGCAAGTTCAAATTGTAGCAGAAATGAGCAGTAAAGATTTAGTGGAGCGGGAAGCTCTATTCAGCCAACCAGGAAATGATTGCCAGGTTTTTTTGCCGTCGTATAATTTTTCTTGAATGGTCAGCAAGTTGACAGGTTGAGACAGAGGAGCGAAGCCACCCGGCAACCTGCATGACTAGAAAGCGATGAGTTCACTGGAGTATGAAAACACTTTCCTCCTATTGTGAATTTGTGTCATGGCGTCGTAATGTTCGCAAAGGGTCACGCGCAGGTAGATGTCATCGTTTCAGTTGATGCCACGTAAGATTGAGAGGTTGCAGTTGATTGGCTTTGGAAATGAGGGATACAGAGAAAGCAAACATATTTTCCTCTCCTATTGAACCGCATTTTAAAGCCTTTATAGTAACATTGGATCTCTTTATAGTAACATTGGATCTCTTTGGTGAGATACTACAGAACAAACAATACTTTATTGAGCCCCATAGCGAAATTATTTCTCTGCATTTAACCCATCCTAACTCTGAGCAGCACACACATGGTCATGCAAATACACACACACAGACACACACACACCAGCGGCTGGGGACCAACTCCAGAACTCTGCCTACTACCTTGGTCAAGGGCAATGGCAGGAGTAATTAACCTAATGCACATGTTTTTGTGGGTGAGCACCCAGAGGAAACCCACACAGACACGGGGAGAACATGCAAACCCCACGCAGAAAGACCATGGGGACTCGAACCCACGACCGTCTTGCTGCTAGGCAACAGTGCTAACTACTGAGCCACGCTGCCAATGTGCTATTGCTTGTGCTCCACGTCCATTTGACACACTGTTTACAGAGTGTAAGTTCTGTATTCCTACACCAGGTTACAGTAACATTTTCCAACATTTGAGTCACAAATAGCAGTAATACCTGCAAGCATTTACATACTAAAA
>OMNV01009116.1:83909-116155 GCA_900303265.1 Brotula barbata | reverse complement strand
TAACATTGGATCTCTTTGGTGAGATACTACAGAACAAACAATACTTTATTGAGCCCCATAGCGAAATTATTTCTCTGCATTTAACCCATCCTAACTCTGAGCAGCACACACATGGTCATGCAAATACACACACACACACACACACACACGGGGAGAACATGCAAAACCCACGCAGAAAGACCATGGGGACTCGAACCCACGACCGTCTTGCTGCTAGGCAACAGTGCTAACTACTGAGCCACGCTGCCAATGTGCTATTGCTTGTGCTCCACGTCCATTTGACACACTGTTTACAGAGTGTAAGTTCTGTATTCCTACACCAGGTTACAGTAACATTTTCCAACATTTGAGTCACAAATAGCAGTAATACCTGCAAGCATTTACATACTAAAAAGCTTGAGAGACAGAGGCTGAGAGTCAGAAGAGGAAAAGGCGTAGGCCTTAACATGCCTTTGTAGCCAAATCCCAGTGGATTGTGTAAAGGATCCAAAACAGCCTGAAAACACAGAAACGAGAGTGTGAGAGGCTGCTACCTTGTGTATTATAGAGGCAGTAATATGGCTTCTCCGCTGCTTGGAGCGTTTTTTAATATTCATGAAGTGCTGTACCATCTGAAATCTCTGTGAGCTCAAGACCCAGAAGACATGTTGTTATTTGTGCATTAAAATGGTAGATCGGGTAAACAGAGCATTGGAAAAAAGTAACAGAGAGGTCTGTTTGCCCCACACACTCTCATTCCCTCAACTCTCTCTTAAAAGCATTAGATTTAACACACATTTAGACAGCGTACAACACCTTTACTTTAGCTTTAAGAGTACTGAGAACAAATCAAGTCAATTAGCAATCACAAAACAAAAAGCCTCAGTCTAAGCATAATAAATAATTCATTAATATTCATTCTTATTTTGAGAGCAACTACTGTGTTCTGCTGTTTGTGTCAAATTGCTCGGTAAAAAGGAGCATGTTCTTACTAAAAGCAGCAGGTGAAAAAGCAGCTGAATTTGTCAAAGAGAACTCAATAAATAATGGATGCCTTGAAGCCTCTGTGGAAGCTGTCGGCTTTGAAATCCACTCCCCGGTTGAGTCACGCTCCCAGTTCGCTTCCTTCATTTTACATTTAACAGGCCCTGTGCTGAATAACATCATCTCCAATCCACACACGCACCTGCATGCACACACACACACACACACACACACACACACAGCATTCCTCATCTGTGGATAAGGCTGTCTGAAGGAGTTAGCAGTGGGGAGGTGCTGAGCTCAGAGCTAGGAGGCAGGTGTTGTGTCCATCTTAGGGCCTCATGTCTGCATACATCAGCTTCAATTTCACCCACAGTTCCCCTGGCTCCAGCCCTGCTGGGATGACAGCGACAGGAAGGGAACAATGCCAACCATGACAAAATAAAGAGCTATTTGAAAATATAAATAAAATAGGGCTCTCAAAGATGCCAAAAATGAACTGGTTTGTTTTTTGTGACTTGCACTGATTTCTAAATTCTTCAAAGTCAGCAGGATAAATGAATGCTTCTTTACGTTTGCTAAAAAATTATTATAACTGACACGAGCTAAAATGAATGCAGACTTAAAAATGTGGGACTATGACTCTTTTCCAAAATTAGAGATTCACTGTTGTCTTTTGCACCATTATTTACCTATTTGCTCAGTACTGAATTCAGCTTGTTTATAAAAAAGATGCATTTGTGTTGCAAGTGTTGCCACTTGGGGACAATTTCAACAAACATACATGAAACTTTTGACTGTAGCAGTGAAAAAGAAAGGTTTAGTTAAAGGCCACCTTTTTTTGTTTCCATTATCAGGCTTGGGATGGTTCATCTTAACTCTAACCACCTCAGCAGCATGTGGAGGCCTATTTAAAAGGCGTCTATAGCCATCTAACCACCGCTGTCCAAAAGTCTGGTGGGTGTCTGCTGACTGCTGAGGCATCTCGATATGATCATGTTTGGATTTTGACTGTCACTGAGATTAGAATGCATACGCACAATTTCCATTCCAATCACCATTACAGTGGGAAGCTGTGAACTCTCTGCAGACCAATTTGGTGACAAATGATCAGAGATCTGGGACTGTCACATCTGGATTAATGATCTCATTATGGGCTAGGTGGATAATGATGAAAGAAAGCAGACTGTATCTGATATTGGCCTGAAATTTTCTCAGTGTCTCTTGCTTCTGAATGAGATGTGAAATGTTCCTTGTTTCTTTTTAAGATTATTTTTTGTCATTTGTGCTTTATTATAAGTATAGTAGAGAGATAGACAGGAAGGACAGGGTAGAGAGAGGGGATGACCTGCAGCAAAGGGCACAGGTCGGAATCGGAATTAGTCCAGTCTTTCGTACGATAAATGCAAAACCCATGTCCAAAACTATATGGACACACAACATTACACTCATATGTCATCATATAATTCCAAAACCAACAGAAATAATATGCTGTTCGCTTTTGTTTTCCTCAAGATAATGGAACATGGCCACTGAGATTTGCTTCTCCCTAATGTTGGGCTATTTATAATGCCTGTCTCTTAGTCAGTGTTCTGGTTCATCGAGCTATTGATGGGAGGTACACAATCTATTTAGACCAGTCAAGTTCTTCCACACCAACCACAGCCGACCACATTCTTCATGGACCTCACTTTGTAAGGCTGAAACAGGAGAAAACAAACGCCAAGCTGCTGTCCCTATCATCTAAAACAATGGTTGGGTTGAGTCCCTGTTCTTAGGTACCACTGAAATTGTTAAAGCAACAGCTTAAAAACAATAAACAAAACAACAAAATTATTTACAATGTGGTCAACTGTGTAAAAATTCAGGACACATTAAGGCCATTTCTGAGTGTGGTTATAATGGACATTATAGTCCCCCAATGGGCAAAAAGATAGAAAGTTTATACACAGATAGTACGGTACATCTGTTTCATAGCTCATATTTTAACACATTATTGCTTAAAATATAGGTATAAATAAAAAATATATAAATAAAAGTTCAAAACTGTTTTTTGCACTATATCTTAGCATATTTGTACACATATTACATAAAATATCAACTTAATATTTTGTATACTGTGCACAATTGGCGGCAAGCTAGCTACTCAGCTAGCTAGCTAATGTTACTCTTGCAGGGACATACGACTAGTATGGTCACAGGTCTCCTAACGGACATTTTGCACGCCACAGTCAAGAAGTATTTGGCAATTTGTAGACTTGTAACATTATAGACACGCTAATCTATTTCTGTTCAGCGCACAGTAGTAAGTAGATTTGTACGCTATTTACATTAGCATAAAGATTTAGCACACCGCATCGCAGTGATGTGGTACTTGGGGACCAGGATTTAGATGTAGCCTTTGTTTTAGCTTTAGCAATTTCACATTTGATTCATGAATATGAATATTTCCTTTCACTGAAGCTAAGGTACCAAAACCATTATTCATGTATCCAAATTAGATAACCCAGTAAATATGAATGATATCTAAATACATTAAGCCATGTAGGTAAGAAAAAGGTGTAAAAGGACAAGAGAAAAGGACAGGACACGAGTGTTTTCTGTTATTTTGCCTGTAATACTGTGAGAATGTGTTAATTAATCTCTAGACGCCATATATTAAACCCACAGCAGCGTCACCGCGAGATCCCTCCGCCTAATTGCTGTGCAGTGAGCCGCTTCACCTGTGTTTGTCGGCTGTGTCTCTCCGCGCTGTCCGCAGGCAGCTCCTGTAGAGCCGAGAGGAGCACGGAGTGTGGGTCCAGCTGTATGTCCGTGACGGTCCCCGCGTCCACTGGCATCTGCGGTGGCTTCCGTTATTTCCCCATGACCTCCTCCTAACGTGACTGTTCCACCGAGCACTCTCCAAGTACCAGCTGAAGCCATGGGAGCGTTTGGAGTCATTACGGGGATTTTACAGTACGCGGGACTTTACATTCAACTTAACGCGGCTCTGACCGTCGGACATGGCGAGGTGGACAATCACATCTCCGGAAACGGTAACTTTTTATTCTTCTTCTATCCTTCTTTTTCGTAGATTGTTTGGAATGAAGTAGCTCCTCATACTGTCTTATTCAGCGGAGGAGGAGAGACTGGGTGCGGTTGACTGAAATATTGACTTATGTTTTATTTAATTTTTCGCGTTTTTTATTGTTTTGTTCTTTGGCAGTTTTCTTATTGTCGTACGTGTACAAATACGTGAACCAGTAGGGATAACTTTTGAATATAGCGCTAGAATGCTGTATTGCACACTTCAAATTCATATGAATATATCATACGTTAAAAAAAATGAAAAAAACTTAAATCTTCCACTGCCACACCATGAAATATTGATGTATTATCTAATAGTTTACAGAAAGAATCTCTCATTTTTGAAAGAATATGGCCTAAACAGAGCAAAAGAAAACATCAGGCATACATCATAGAAGATAGGCTGGATATTATCAAAATAGCACAAACTGTAGTAGATCATTGAATAAACTGATTTATAAAACGCAGAATGAGTTCTGAGGATGGAAATTACAAATGGCTGTTGTTCAACCTGTGTGAGTTGGAGAGGCCTTTCCCCAGATTGATTTAAATTAAAACCTTTTCTCTAAAGATTAAATGACGCTGAATCAACTCTATACTTAATTTTTATCTTTGAATACTGGCAGGAGATTCACAACTGAAAGCTTATCCACTTGGCCACCGAATGGCTCCACTGGAGTCGCGAGGGGGATGAGTGTTGTCTTCACAGACACTTTGGCAGAGAGGGAGAGCAATACTGACTCACATCAGCAGCCAGACCAGGATTCAAATCAGCCAACACCACCTCCTCCTTCTCCAACTCAGCGTTCGTTAAATCCATCAAACCATGACTACAACAAATGTGATCCCTGTGTTAAATTATAGTGTAGACGTTAATCAAGTAAGCAAAATGCTATACAAATAAAATTATAATGTACATCGATTACATACCATACTTTAATAGGCACTCAGAGAATTCTAATAATAGCTTAGGGTTGGTAGTGTTAAATTGATGGGCATTCCAATCATTATTACTTAATGAAAAGAGAGAAATGAGCCAACTCAAATAATGGAGGCCAAGGTGAAAGAAAAAGCAAATGAAGACAAGGGTGTGTGCTTATGGTGTTTCCAGAGATAAATTACAGGGAGCATCCAAAGGACAGAAGGGATCTGTGCCGCATGGACGTGGCTAAAGCTTGGGATGCACCTTTATCACATGCTCATTGTTCCATCAAAACAAAAAAAGAGTGCACGGACAATTGCCTGGTGTCCCTTTGTGTTTGATTTCTACTGAAATAGGCTGATGTTAAAATTTAAATAACCAGGCATGTGAAATACTGATAGGCAGTAGTAGTAGTAGTGCTGATGTGTGTGTTTGTGATGGAAGATGAGGGTTATTCAGACACAGTTGCGTTTTAAAATTGCTCAGATATTCGCCCTTTGGGTTGAGAGCTACAGTATAAATATATAATCATGTTTTGGCATTGCTGCAGTCAGTTTTAAACATCGTAGTGCCACAGATGCCCTGCAGCATTGTTTTCCTTCCCAATTCTCTCTGACTCAGAGATTGTGCATATTGACAACCCATAATGATTTGGTTCTGCAGGCATAAAGTAAGTGATGATGTTCTCAACACATAATTGCTTTGTAAGTTTTAGAATTGTGGCAAAAATAACTAATTAGGGGTTCTTATCTACGGCTCTCATTTTGTTCAGATTATTGTTTTGTGGAATGTAATTGTGTTATTTCTGCATTAACTTGTCGTTGGACATAATTTGCATTTCTTGTGATAATAGAGTATAGCACCTTTACCCTTTTTATAGTCACCACTATCCTACTTGACTGTAATGATTTTTGCGATGGCCATTTTATCTCTGTGTGCCTCAGCTTAGCAAGTTAGCTTAATATAAATGAGCGTGGTGTGTGGCTGTTCCAAATGGATCGACTGTCTCGGACATATTAGAAAATCAATTAGCAGCATCAGCACCAAAGGGAGTTAATTAAAATTGTCTGTAATCACTGTGTTCCCTTTCCCAGTCTATGTCTCATACTAGCCATTAAGGAGAATTCTTCGGGGTATGTGAATTTTAACCGGAATGGAAACTTATCAAACGCAGGGTTTTTTAAAATTTCAGATGAACGTGGATCTTAAATCTTAAAAGCTTTTCTTTTGGCAATTGGAAGACAGCACTAGAAATAAGAGTAGCGGCATCTTTTGAGGTTAAGTAATCGTCAGGAGAGATGTTTTATTTGTTTATTTTTTACATCGGGGTAGACACTGGTAGCTTGATAAATTGCCTGAGCAGAGGGGAGCTGAGCCTTCACGTAGAACAGAAAGCCTGGGTGCACTCTTCTGGAGAGTGCTTGTTAGATTCAGCACTGACTCATTTGTTTCAGATAAGCGCGTTTGGCAGGGACCCGGGTGGCCGCTGCACCCCGCTTCCTACTTCAGTAAATGTGATCGAATCACCGGTGAGGGTTGACATCAAATTTTTTTTGCTATGTGAAGACAAATGAGCAGGTCGGGCGGATCGGTGCCTTCACCTCACAGTGTGCACACATGTCAGGGTAACGCTCTCTCCTGCCGAGCCCATGTGGTCACATCTCACACAAGGTTACATTCAGCCGCCGAGATGGAAGAAAGGAGCGTTGTGGAGTGTAGATCCGTGTAAGTTTTTGTCCTTGTAGGATGAACAATGCAAGGTGATGATGTCACACTGTGTCATAATCAAACCTGAACCCTTCATTCCCAGTACAAGCCTCTGCAATGTTAGTGTTCTTTGGCAGCGCTCATCCTGTCATCCATTGTGAGCATACCACTGTCACAGTGTGGGGGCGTGTACCAATTCATTAGGCTTCCAATGTGTCTGCGATCCTCTGCCAGTCCTCTGCTTGGCGTCCTCTTAATGAGGATGGCCAGCCCAGGCAGTTTGCATTGGCTTTCGATTTAATAGAGCTCTGACTGTGCAGGGTGGAGGGATGGGAGTTGTCTTGTTGTCATCGTGGAAGCTGCTGGCAGACAAGAGAGCAGGAGAGTGAAAAGACGGCTGAAATAATGCACAGCTCAAGGGGATTCAGGAGGAAAGAGGACTTTTTAACATGCCACAGTTTGAAGCATAACTCCAACCGCAATAGTCTCTGGTCACACACAACCCATTGTAAGAATTAGTCAAAGATCTTTCCGTCAATTCAGTGAAACATTAGTGATTTAGAGAAATGAAGTCCATTATTTGAATATGCCGCTTTCACTTGTCTCTTTGCTAAATTAAAGCAACTCGAAGGAAGCTGTTAAATTTCACTGGAATATCAGAGGCAATTTAAATGGGGGAAAAAACCGGCCTGGCGTGGATAATTGTGTCTGAAGCTTAAGTCTCATGCGCTGTAAAAGACAGAGAGGTTCCATACCAACTGTGACACTTGACACATGCAGCCGTGGAAATTCAGTTTTGTGTGGTCCCTCATCAATTTGCACATGGGCAGAGACCGGGAGCCAACGGGCTCTCTCCAGACATTTCAGTCACCAGCGATGCGATGTGCTGGCTGCGTGAGATCTAACGCGACGTTAACGCGAAGACTAAGATTTCTACGAGGTGGATTCATTTGAACATTGGACACGTTGTTGCCCGTGTATTTTGAACACCAGGTTTGCTCGTGTTGTATTTCTTTGCCCGACTGCAGAAAGGAGTCCTCCTGGGAAGCAACTTGGTCAGCCGGCGAAGCAAAGCCATTAATGCACTCTAATGTCCCATCTCGTAAAAACAATCATGCCCTCACTTAAAGGTTCTCAAGGGCAACATTTTTGACCAGAACTTTCATTATTTCTCCTCCCTAGGGAGTCCAGACGGAGTTACAGTGAGCGGTGTCTCCGGGCTCCTCTCTGTGCTGTTAACAACATTTGCTACCCTTTATTGGTGCACACAGGGAGGAAACAGAAATAGCCTCTGAGTCCTCCGTCCCAAGGGCTATGAAAAATTCACTCCGCAGGCCCGGAGTATCAGCAGCAACAGGCAGACAGCTGTTCTCTTGATTACCGGCTCCGTTCTTATTTCATTATTTTACCTTCCACCTTGAATGGGGGCTGAAGGTCTCGCAGCGAGCGGTTATTTCCCCAAGGAGATTCCTGTCTGCTCACCCCAGCGCTGCCTTTGAAACAAATAAAACATTACTGACTTTTTGGCATATTCCCAGACTGCCTTTTTTTATTCATCGGTGTTTTTGTGTTCTTCTCCGTTTGGTTGTAAGCTGTCAACAGCAGGAGTGTCGCATTCACAACAGTGCAGATGTAACATTTGTTTCTGGGGCTCAATTTGAAATTCTGTAGCTAAATTGTGTGAGCGTTTAACAGAGTGATTGGATGCTAAAAGGTGAAATGATGTTGTTGAGCCTTCGACACATTTTTCTCCGTCAATAACTCAATACAATACGGCGTCAATACAAAGTGCTTTTACACCCCGTGGTGTTTGCTGCATTTCAATCAAACCTAACTTCCCCTGGTTGGTCGACGACAAGTGAGATGAAAGCTTTGTGGGATTAAGACGAATATCTGCGGTGGATCTTTATTAGATGAGCTCCTTGTTTCATTCGCAGTAGCCCCAGGCTTTTCCACATTATTAAATCCATTCATCAAATTAGTGAAGTATTCCGTACAGGAATTCCCTCCACAGGTTATTTACATTCCCCTTCTCGGATGTTACCATATTCACTGGATTTTTATGTCTTGGTATTTACAATGTATGCTTTTAAAAAAAAAAAAATTCTTCTCAGCGAATCACATCAGCACCCTCTGGATGTGAGTCAAATGGAAGCATAGAGTTAATGATCCTGGTTTTACTGGCTGTCCCCTTAGGGTGGCACCTTTTGTAGGTGAAAAATGTTTGCAGTTAACCTAGAGATGGATTTTACAAGGCTCCCAGCTACCTTTCATTAGCGACAAGTGCTGCTTCAAGTGCTCCTCTGTAAGCTCAGATGAGCTCACCGTGCTCTTACGCAACATCTTAAGTGTCTCTAAGGCATTTTCTAAGATACGGTGATGTAATATTGTAGTACATGTATGTTATACATGCGGTCCAGCATCATCTGTGTCCCCTACAGAATTCTGCAGCATTCCAAGTCCGTATAGAAAGATTTACACAAATAATTTACAACATTGATGGTCCTTACGTAAGTGTTTAAGGGTTCGTGCTTTGACAAGGAACAACCCTTATATTAAAAGTGACAAGAGTGTCCTGTAAGCGTTTTTCTCTCTTCCTCCAACACATGGCCAAGCACAGATATGGGTGTCACACTCGCCTCTCCGTCCATGCTAATAAGCTCTCTGTAATGTAGTCATCGCCATGCAGGGAGCGAGGATGAGGGAGCGTGCAATCAATACGTTGACCTTGCGATAGACCCCGGTCTGTTTTACACAGAGCTCAATATTTACCGGTTTCCATTCATTTGTTTATACTGTATATTTATTTACCCACGGCTTGGCTATATTTCATTGCTTTCCCCTCTTTTCCGTTTTAACGAGTCTTTGGTGGAGAGCAAACAGCTGCCTGGATGTTGTCGTGGCCTCTCCTCTATCATTGCTCTGTGAGTAATAAAGTGAAAAATGCCATGGAGAACCATTTTAAAAATGCATGGACTTGCATCTTCAAACAAGGGTCCCCTGCGTCAGCCAGAAGACAGCTCTGACAGTACTGCCTTTATGAAAATCTATACTTAGAAAAGACCAAGCCAAGCACATCCATTCAGTGTCAGATATATAGCATAGTAAACCGGAAGACACTCAGGGAACATCTGCCTCCAAGGCCAAGCGCTTCTCCAAATATATTTCTTGTCTGATCAAATTATTATTGACTGGAACAAGCAAAAATGTGGTTAGGCACAAATGGGTGTGGCCTGTATCGATGGATACGGAGAGACACAAGGGATCCAGGTGAAGGTTTTTCGCTGGATTTTGCCCAAGATGAATTGTTCTCAGATCATAAAAGTCTACAAGTGCCTCCAACTGTTGTGTTGATTTTACTCAGTTAATGGGTTTGATTTCTGCTGATATCACATTGTTATTCAGCAGATATTTGGGTTGATGTTTGTCGAAACAGGATTATCAGGGCCTGGCATTCCCACTACACACACTGGGCGACATTCTGTTTGTCAACATGTCGCATGTCACTGGCAAGTTAATGAGGGCGTCTGCAGTGCCAACTCAAGACACATTTGACAACTGTCAGATCAATACAGCCAAGGAGGAGGAGGAGGAGGAGGAAGGAGGACTGGAGAGACAGGAAGGAGGCACAGGCATACCAGGATATGTTCATAAAATAAAAGTGTGTTTGTGTCTGTGTTTGGTGTAATTCCAGGGATACTCTCATCAGCTTTAGGGCCGTTATGAATTGTTGATTTGGACGGCAACACTCCAAAGTCGTCCTTTATATTTACTTAACTCAAATGTAATACACAATTTTATGTCAATCATAAAACTCTGTCTTTCTCACTGTATCCTGCGTCTCTTTCACATCTGCTTCACACACCCGGTAAATCTGCCACATACAAAGTTCTGTTCCGCTTCAGCTCCCGTAGGCACAACCAGTCCGCTTTGGTCTGAACGGGTCCGTATTGTGCTTCTTGTTATGTCTCTTCAGTTTTATAGTGCTGGGAGTAAAGTACGTAATTAATATTGTCAAACATGTGGGAAACACCAATAGAAATTAATTCAGGCTAATCCATCCAGCGTGAAATGTCAAAGCTCACATCCTTAGTCATGTTTTTCAACAAGTGAATGATGGTGTAAGTACCACGGAGTAGGTAGTGGAAAGCATGACGCCATGACAGAAATAGCTTTTTCAAACATGTCAAACTAAAGTGGAAGTTCCAACGGTTATTCTGCTACGCTATCGCTATTAATTCCTGCTTCATTTATTCATACATTCAAAGGAAATAACTGACTTACTGAACTGCAAATCAACCTATATTCAACAAGAGTTTATGTTTATTTCATCTCTCTTTCATGCTCCTCCTTTGACTGCTCGTGCCAGTTTGTGAGTTAAATCGTTGTAGACACAGATGAAGCATTCGATGCTCAGTTTCCAAGAATAACATAACAGTTAAATTTACATTCTGATGATGTGAGAACGTAGATTTAGCGGTACATTAAATACTATGAATTCCATTCATAAATGGGTCTTTCTGCCTCTGAACAGAAACAAATTCCTGGACCAAGTTCCGTGTATAATGATGCAAAGAGTGGTAATAGGTTTTGTTCCCTTTGTGTGGTACGATGGGAGGCCTGCTGTCCTCCTCCTCCATCTGTTGGAGAGAAGACTGGGAGTCTTTATTTTCTCCTTTTTGATCATTCTAATTGCTGCACTTTGAGGAACGTTTCCAACTCTCTTGGCTGTATGATTGGTGGCCGCTCTGTTTGAACGTGACTGTGTGAGTGAGTAATATAATCCTAACACTTTTATTCTCAATACACAATCGTCCTGCGTGTGTGTATCTGTGGTCGGCTAATGTCGAGCCCACATCGCAAACAAAATGGAGCAACTTAAACGCACACATAAAGTCACAACAACAGCAAAACGCTGTCATCAACGTACACACGTCTAAAAGCAATTACGCCATGGCACCACAAAGTACTTGTTTATGATTTGTTGGTGTGTGTGTGAAAAGCGCAAATGGTGAGGCTTCAGCTCTAATTTGAGTCAGCAGTTAAAGCGCTGCTCTAAATCTGGTCTTAATGTTTGGTAAGCCTTCTGCTGCCTGTCAGCCCAGACTCACTGAAAAACAGAATCAGTGAACTAATGCTCGATTGCCAAAACCAGATGCAACAGGGCTTAATTTCCAAACACCAAAAAATAAATAAATCCCAAAGAAACCCGCAAGAAAATCTCCAAATTCTCCAAAGAAATTCCTGCTCACTTCGTGTTTCCCTGATTCTTTTTTTTTTAAATTTTGCTGCACTCCCGAGAGCACAGGGGAGTGTGGGTGCACGCAGTCACTCACACACCCACGGCGTCTGCGTGCGCCATAACTCAGTTCTTGTGCTGCCCCCATATATTACCGTGTTATCACAACAGCTCATAGTGCATTACATCCTACAACGTTCAACAGAAACTCACAGCAGCAGCAGCAGCAGCCATTGTGGTCAGTTTGTGATAGGAACATGTTAGTCAGTGCACCTTAAACACAAATTACAAAACCCACACACACACACACACGGAGTAAAGCTCCCAGGATATTGAACATCTGCCACTGTCAGAGGCCAAGACTCCAGGAGATGTAGTGAGGTGCCTGGAGATTGTTGGAAGCAGCTCTTTATATTGCACAACACACATTCAACGGGTCTGCTCAGAGAGAGAGAGAGAGAGAGAGAGAGAGAGAGAGAGAAGCATACAGAGGAGGAGGAGAAAGGAAGGAGGTGCATTGAATCAAGGAGAAAAAGGTGAGAGAGGGGAACTGTAGGCAGAGTGGAGATGTAAAAGCAATACAAAAAGGAGACAAAGGAGACAGAAGAAAGGGAGAATCGAGTGTATTTTAACAACAGGAGACTTGCGTAAGATGTCGAGAGAGAGAATTGAGAAAAGTCTGGAGTTTGCAGAATGGGGGGTCTTATTGGCTGCCCGGAGGAATGGAAGAGCTCAAGATTTACCTTGCAGCTTTAAGCCGGTCTGACCGGAGCACTGGATTCTCCAATGTCGGCGGCGACTCCCCAGGCAGGTCTGCCCTTGGCCTGACTTTGGCCCTACGCGCGATGGTTTCAGACACTGGTGAAAATAACAAAGCTTCATCGCTGCTCTCCCTCACCGTGCACCATTCATTCTCCGTAACTGTAACAGAAGGAAACGACGCGGTGTACTCGTGTTTCAGGAGACAAAAATTGATCTAAAGGCACATTAAACCATAAAACTGCATGGAAATGTGTGAAAAATCAGACGGTGTTGTTTTGCGCCTGTGTTCTTGTCTTTGATCGGTAATATTAAGGACGTAAAATGAAAGCTATGGTAAGATAATTTTGCAAAATGACTGGACAGCAACTCAATCCTCATATTTCTCCATCGGTCTTTTGACTCAGACCTCATAGATTCTGAACATTCCATCAATCATGACTTTCATCACTCGGTCTCGGTTTGGACTTTTGGTGTGGCATCAAAGCTTTTTGTTTCCATTTGGAACGTATTATGTACCATTAAATCCCCTAAACAGAGTGTGACAAATGTTATGGAACCCCATTTATCATTGTCACCAATTATCGATTTAAGCTCACTGTGTAACATTTGAGGAAAAATTGTCTTAAATGGATGATTAAGACCTGCAGCTTCCGTCGATACTGCTAATAGAGCGACTGCTTTAAACTCCCCCAGCGGCTGTTTGGGACGGATAAAGGCCCGTATGTATCATTCGGCTTGTTCCTGTTGTATTGCATTTCTAGAGAGATATTCTAGAAAATTGCAGTGTGGAGACCTGAAAGATTTTTCGTGGTGTCTTGGATTTGTCGATTACAACAAGAAGATGGTGAAAACGGTCAAATCCATCTTGAGCGTTTCTGTGCGTTTCTGCTCTTTTGTGTGTTCCTGTGGGCTTCCTACCACTTCCAAAGACCAGAGCTGGACTGGGAAGTCTAATTTGACCGTAGTTGTGAACGGGAGAGTGATAGATTTGTCAGTCTCTCTCTCTCTCTCTCTCTCTCGCTAATGTTTGCCCTGAGATAAAGGTTGCCTCCAGCCAATGGCCACTGAACAGGATAAGTGTGAATAGAGGAAGAATGGATTGATGGGAGATTTTTTTTTTCCTGCCGTCAGGAAAGAAATGCACCCTCAGACGGACGTGAATCATTATGCCAGCTGTGATTATCGTTTATCTGTCTCATCATTTCCATAATGTCATTTAAGGAACAGCAAGAGCTGCAGAAAATGGTCCCAGCATCCACATGTAATGTCTGTGTCTGTCTGTGTGTCTGTGTGTGCGTGTCTGTGTGTGTGTGTGATTTTCCTCGCATGGCAAATCTTTGTCTCTGTGTCTATTTTAATCCATTAGCTTATGTTTGGTATTTTACACGTTTCTATGCAGTCAACTACACAAATGCTTGACGGATAGTTAACAGATAAATCTTTTTTTACGTCGTAGTGTTTCGAGGAACATTTTATCGTCTTATCTTTTAACCCTTCATGTCCCCTACCTTTTCCTCTGGCGTTCCTCTGTATGCGTGTATTATTGTTGTTGTTGTTGTTGTTATCATTATTACCCCTCTGTCTATTTGTCTTCAGAGCAGCGTCTCCCTGCGCTCCGGGGTATAACCTCCCCGCTGCTTCTTTCACTTTAATAGCTCTCACCGCGATCACATCGTGCTCGCCGTTGTTCCGTGCTGCTGCTCCAGGCTGTGTGTTCGATGCCACATATCTCATGACCTGCTTGTAGCTGGCAGGTCTGCGCTTGCATCCCTGTATTCTTACGCCGGAGCCGAGCCGAGCGGAGTGGAGGGGAGAGGTGGACTGAAATAGGTCTTTATCTCACACTGAGCGCCCCGTAAGGAAGAACGGACGCAATATCATCTATGTCAGTACTGGGGCCACATTTTGGGACTATTTGTAAAGGAGGAAATTGACAAGCAGGACAAAATATTGCTGTATTGATTAAATGTATCAGTATATTCATGTCTGCTGTGTTTTCCATAAAGGTTCAACTTCTGTGTTATGCGTGTGTGTGTGTGTGTGTTCTGCTGTTGGACTGCCATTTCTTTTTGCCCATATACACTTCACTCCACTTCACCTCTGCCTTTGTCCTCCTTATATCAATTTTTTCTCTCCTTCCCCTCCGTCTTTCTCTCTCGCCTCTGTACCTCTCCATCTCTGCGTCTCCTCCTGACAAATGAGGCCACTGCCTCGCCACAAGCACTCGTGCATCAAGGGCACGACTCCTGAGGCCTCAGTCAGTCAAATCCAAATCCCTCTCAGCCGGTCCTCCATTCTCTGCTTTTTTTCCTCCCTTTCCCATCAATCCATGGATCAGCTTTGCTCTATGTGTGTGTGTGTGTGTGTGTGTGCGTGTGTGCGTCGCACCGACTGAGCCACACGAATGTCAATGACCATTATGGGGACGGACTTCTCTCCGTTCACCTGCACTGATGTGGAGAACGACACAGTCAACGCGGATTAATACAAACACAAAAGTACTTCAAATAGTATTTGAAACCATTCGCTCCGTGTTTGTGGAAGTTTTAAGTTTGTATTGATAACAGTTTGAGGGGGAGGAGGTGCTGCGTTTTGCTGATATCAGCTCTGCTTTCCTCTGTGGGAAACAAATCAGTGAGCTTTATTGTTTTTGGCAGACAATCGAAGACATTATAGTTTTTATAGTGTTTTCTTGAAAATGTATTTACACTCAGAATGATCATATAACACTCGTACAGCTTTAAGGCAGATCCGTCCCATTTCAGTTGCTGTTTTTGCTCCAAGTTAAGTTTCCCCAATTGTTTTTGTTTGTTTTTCTTTAATGCAACAAATGCGTTATATAGTTCTCTCTTGTTAATTCGTACTTGTACTTTGTTAATTTGTACTTTATGTACTATATTTGGTTTTAATGAAGATTCACTCTCGGAGCGCTGCAGATGGATGCAGAGACGATAATATGGACGATTGTAGAGCGTGTTAGTGAAGCCATAACAAAAGGAAGTAATTCTGGGAGTTTATATACATAAAAAAAAGCTAAGTATGCAAAATCTCCACAATACAACAGAAAGACAACGTAGCGACAACATTGGTATTCTTGTCTCGTCCCTGGATGTTCTGGACGTGCTCTCACAATGTTTCACTGTTTGTTCTCATATAAAATCAATGTAACATGAGTGTGCAGATGGCCGTCCATGAGAGCAGGATTCAGTGGAGTGTGAGTCTATGACAGTTCATTTATAGATCACCTGTGTGTGATGGTCAATGATGAAACTGCCTGCACGACAGGAAGTTGAATGTAAGGCTTAAATTTGCTGGTATATAAACTCAGCATGGTATTTTTGGCTCTTTTATAATTATGTTTTGATCTCATGTATAGAAAATTCCATTAATAAATCATAAAAAAAGATCAAAAAGACTCTTCAGGAGTGAAAGAAGTGATTTGAATCTCCACCTGTCAGAGCTGTTCCTGAAATCTCCATATTACAAACGTCAGGAAACGTGAATATTCATCACCTGTGGAGGTCCAAATGTAATTTTAATAATTCAATTCGCTTTATCCAATTAGTGTATGAACGCATTTTCTAGTTATTTCTTTGTTACGTTGTCAAGAATGCAACACGCTGTGTCAAGCGGAGACGGTGTTATTATCTTTCACACACTCGGTCATGCTCCACTTTCTGCAGGGCTGAGCAGAAATGTGTTAACAATGAATAAGAGGATTGAGCGGTGGCTTTTAATAGCTGAACGTGCGGTCACGGAGAGGGAAACATTCGGTAGTTTGGTGGCTTCGGTTCTGTAAACCAGACAGAATGGAAAGTGTCAAACTCAGACGCTCGCGTGGTGCTGATTCAGAGGAGACGTAGAGCGTCCTGGAGCGTGAAAGAAAATTAACATGTGGCCACGATCGCTCACAACACGCTGTACTCCGGTGTCTAACATTTCTTTTTTCTTCTGTTTCATTCTTTTAGGCGTGACACAGACAGCCAAGAGTGAAATGTTCTCACTAAAATCTAAGTTTGAGGGAGGATTTTCATTTTTTTTTGTCATTCTGGGGATGCCTTAAGCTTTTAATCTGCTTGAATTTCTCATTCATTTCTCCTCCTTTCTTCCAGCTCTGTTTACCGAGGTGCCGCACGACATCACAACGCGGAGCGGCGAGGATGTAGAGATGGCGTGTTCCTTCCGCGGGGCGGGCTCTCCCTCCTACTCTTTGGAGATCCAGTGGTGGTACATCAAGAACAATCGAAACTGGGAGCAGACGTCTGCACAGGTCACTAATCAGGTAAATCCAAAAGTAACGCATATTCAAGAAATTTGATATCAGGTGATCCAGTATAATTCTGGATTGTGGAAGCCTCGAATCTTCTTTGGTGTTGAAATCTGAACAGGAGAGTGTGTGTGTTTCTGAGTTCCTCTTTTTCAGGTGTAGCAGCTGGATTAATATAGATAGAATAGCTGGGACTGGATCTAAAGCTCATCATATATTGAGCAAAAGCAAATGCAGATTTAGTCATAACAAAATCCTTCTGGCATGGAAGCGAAGGGGATAATTGCTGATTAGCATTTGCCAGCATTGAGGGAACAGGTTGAGTCTCCCATCATTGGTGAACCTGGGCTCCCCTGTTGTGCCTCTAGACACTTTAATTGGCACTGAGAAAGAAATAGATTTTCAAAATCCCTGTCTGTGCCATGCATAATTCATACCCATGCCCAGAAGAATAGCTCTGGCTCTCCACACACACACCGCACACACGCCGCACACACGCCAGCTGTACGCAGGAAATAGTAACTCAAACAGATCTGAAATCCCAGGAATTAAGCTGGGCTTTGTTGAGAAAAATGCTGAAAACATCAAACACATTCATGCACTGCAATATTTGTTTCGTTAAGACTGTAAAAATACCACGTTGTCCTCGCAAGATTACAAATGTATCGTCTGTGTTTGTGTGCAGGTGGTGCCCCTGGAGGAGACATCGAAAGATGTCACCAAAATTAGCGTGAGTTTCATCTGTCATCTGGCTTTTCATCATTAATGAGAATAAGATATTGGAAGATCCTTCATTAACTCTACAGAATGACACAGGATATTAAATCACGTCTTAAAGTCACAATAAGAATATGGCGTGTCGTCTCTGTTCAGGTGGTGAAAGTAGCCGGCAGCAACATCTCCCACAAGCTCCGCCTCTCCAGCGTCAAGCCGTCAGACGAGGGTACGTACGAGTGCCGCGTGATTGACTTCAGCGGCACTGTGGCGCAGCACCACCGTGTCCGCGCCTACCTCCAGGTGGAGCCAGACAGGAAGCAGGAACCGCGATCGGACGACGCCCACCCTCACAAACGTGGGCACCGTGCCCACGAGAGCTCGGTCCAGCCCCACTCTCACCCCCACCAGCAGACAGAGGACCGGGTACTGAAGAGGAGATCGGCTGGGACCAGCACTGACTGTAGTGAGAGCTGTGTGCTTTAGAGAGGACAGGGCTGTCTGTCTGCCTGTCTGTCTGTCTGTGTGTCTGTCTGTCCGAGTGCATGTCCATGACGGACCTCTCTAAAGAGGAAACCCCATTAAACACGCGTCCACTCTGAGACGAGGGGGCGTTACACAACAGTATGTACTTACTCATCGACTCTGTTACTCTTTAATATTGGTGTGTGGATGCCATTGATGTTGAATGCCAATAAATGGTACAATTATATTAAAGATTAAATGGTTTATGTTCACTTTGTGGCTTTAATTTCGTCCTCCATTGTATTAAGTTTATCTCATGACTGTAATGAGACAGGCGATGTATTCTCGTCGTGTTCCGTGGCAGTGGAGAGTCAGAGGTGCCCACTGTTAAGCTTTTTATGCTGTAGGATTGTTCTGAAACTCACACTGCTCTTTGAAATGCCTCAATCCCTCTGTGTTTTGCTAAAACGTGCCAAAAGCTACAATATTTCACTGTAAATGCTTTCTAAGATTAAATGTAATTGACATTTCCGTTGTTCATCTTGAAGGAATCATATACGTACTCTGTGTTTTAGCATCTGAGATATGCGTTCAGCTTTCTAAACCAACTTTTGAATGATTGTTAGTATATAAATGTGTCTTCTTCACATGCATTTGTACACGTGTACATATGTCACTCATGGCACAGTAAACTTTTATCACTCGGTTGAAGTTTACTCTGAACTACTTAACCAAATGACACAACTTGTATGTTGAAGCCATCGTTCTTTTCCACTGCATTACGTTGATCAAAATGTTTACATGGCATCTGTATCTAAGCCACATTCTCTCGATGTATTTGTTCTAAGAGCTGCTGTTTGATATTCTGTTTCAATACATCCATCTTAATGATCAAAGAGAGTAAATATTGCCCATAGTCTCTTGTGATTTATTTCCTTATTGATTTAGCATTAAATGAAGCTGCAAATCATTCATTGAACTGCATTTTTACGGAGGTTTTAGCCTCCTTAAAACAGTCAAATCTAGCTGCAGGAGATGTTACATGGAAATATTAAAGACAGAAAAATGGACTGAAAGTCTGCATGGTGAAGAAAGTTGACAATTTAGTTCAGGGGCCAGTTGTATTTCAGTTATGGAGTTCTGCTGCCACCTTGCGGACGATAATAGGAACTACATTAGTTTCATTTTTGGTCTAGGTTGGTCTGAATAGACCAACACTTTTATCCGACATCTGATAAGCTAAATCTGATGCCTTCACTCATGGTTTGCCATGCACACCGGATTAAACTCCCCCGGTGTCTGAAGAGCAGAGAGATTAGGATTGGCACCCACCGATTTACCGATAATCTTCTTGTTTTATCACACATGAAAGGCCAAAATCAAAACTTTTGGACCATTTTTTTCATTTGGATGTGCTAGAAAATATTTATTCATCTGCTTAATTCCAGTTAAATCCTTTTGGAATCAGGAAAAACTTTCGATTTCTAAGGCAAATGAGTGCTATGAAAACACCCCAAGGTGACCCGAGCTGAGGCTGACCAGCTCCTCTTTGAATGGCAAACTATCATGGAGGCGATGCTTCCTGTTTTAAGCCACAGCCGTCACGGCTCTCTGCCACGCTGATGGTTATGCAAATCTCCGAGTGAATTTGAAGCTCTCGTCTGTAACCAGGCTACAATGAGTACACACTTGCAAATCCTGCACTATACCATGACCATCAATCCAGCCAGTCCAGCTGTTCCAGATGATATGGTTTGAGACCGTGTTTGTTGGAACGTTCTGTGAATGGGAGGTATCACACACTTTGTTGTTAGTGTTTGGGTGTATTACAACAGGGAGTGATATAATTGAAGTGGTGAATAGAGGAGAGAGAGAGTGGACATCTCTCCCTGTTATTCAACAAGAGCTGGCTTAGTGGCGGAGGCAGCTGCATCTAATTACCAGGATTATCGCTAATTAGCACTCCTGTTGCAGTGAGACAGACAGACAGACAGACAGACTGTCTGAGAGGGCTGATTGAGAGTCGTAGTGTCATGGCCATTGTTTGATGTTAGCTCACATGTGTAACAAAGTTTATGATGCTCATCCCTTTGCATATCTGTGTCAACTAATCTGGTGTGATTACTTTATTGAAATCTAGCGGACTGTAGGTCCGGCTGACCTGCAGTAAACACAGCTTTTATGAGGTTTATTATGTTTAGTCTATGATAGTGTCAGACGGGTGTGGATCCACCAGTCGTGCTTTGTATTCATAAAGTGATAACAGTTGGTTATGAAGAGAGAATAAACTATTACAATATTACACAAAATCATAAACTATAGCCTCGTAAATCAATCGCTTAACAGGAAGACTTTATCCTTTTCATACTTGACTCTTGAAGTGCAAAAATCACCATTTGATGGCATTAAATTTGTTATTATCAGCTGATTTCATTAAGTCATATATGGTAACATTGATTCTTTTTCAGGTATTTTTCATCCAGGCTCACGTGATTTTACAAAAAACATCACAGTCAAACTTTACAAATGTGATTTAAACTGCAATTGGTTTTTATTATAAAAATACAAGCAAGACCGGCAAAAGTAAAATGAGAATAAAAGAGACTAACGTGTTTGAACAAACTTAATTTACACCGAGTTGTTGCTTAAAACATCAATCTACTCGTCTTGGCTTTCTCAAAATCTGGAACCCAAATTGCTCGCTGTCATGAAACAGATCAATCATATCTAACGCTGTGAGGACAACAGGGCAGGCTGTGTCGGACAGTCAGGATCGTGTCTTCTAGTTGGCAGCAGATTGGATGGTATGTGCACAAAACGTTGGCAGCCCTGCATCCCACACGTATCTCAGTGTCCAAACCCGACTGAATGGAGGAGGAGAAGCTCCACGACTCACCCAGAGAGTCGCCCACGATGATCTGCCTGCAGGTTTTGCCCTCGTACCTGCTGGCCGGGCTGGGCACCTTGATGGCAGGCGTGATGCTGGACCAGGCACAGGTCAGGAAATCTGTTCAATGTTCAGGTGATAGGAAGCCAAAACTTAACAAAGACAGGTTCAATGTAGACCGCACAACGAAACAAACGACTCCTCAAGTCAAACTGACGTCTAATGTCTGATTGTGTTCTCTTACACGAGTTGATTCACTTCTTTACAATATTCTTATACGGAGCTATGAGGGGAATAGTACAAAATAACAGAACTATGATAATCAGCGATCGGCTGTTGAAGTCCAGAAAGGTCTCCGTGTCCTTGTCTCCATGTGATGCTTGACTCCTCGTGTCCCTCAGTGTGTTTCTGGGACAAACAGTGGCTGTGTTGGAGTGTTGTTGTGGGTTTGGAGGTCACGGTGACCTAGTGGGTCTGCTAGAGTGACCTGAATGAAACAAACAGCCCTTTGGACTGGCGAGTGTTTGTACAAATCGTGTTGGGAGGGTTCATCCTTTATCCTGTTTCTGATTTCCTTTTAATTGTATTTCACTCCAACTAAAAATCAGACATTCGAGTCATTTTTTTGCCAAATAGAAGTCAGCACTGAAGAGAATCTCCACTGGTTTTGACGAGAACTGCGAGAAGCTGTAACTGCTACAGTATTTGTATTATTGAAGTAAGACCACAGCTTTTTATGGTAAAATGTGGGTCTGAGCCCTTAAGGGCCAGAAAAAAGCATAGAGGGTTCTCTTACTCTTATTTTTATTCATCCAGGATGTAGTATTGCTTTTTTTGGTAATTTTTCCGAAAAATGACAAAAGATGGTCTATGATAGTAAATAAATGTGTTGCTGAATATTCGGGGTTCTCCTATAGCCGTTTATACTTTATAATCCAAATTACAGCCTTGAGTCAGAGGAGGGAGCTGCAGACAATACAGCACACACATATTCCACAACATGTCCCAAGGACACCTTCCAGCTGAGTCACTGAATTTGTGTACGTGTGTGTGTGTGTGTGTGTGTGTGTGTGTGTGTGTGTGTATAGGTGTGTGGGTGAGGGACGCAGAGTGCACATGGTCTTACTAATAACCAACTTTTGTACTATAGAGGGAGGGAACAAAGGGATAAAATACTCGGATGACTTTTTAGAATATAGTAGAGCCGCTGGCATAAGATCGAAGAAAGGCAGAAAGACGCAGATGAGGGACAATCCTCCTCTATGGAGGACAAATAGCGTCCTCCCCACACAGCAGCAGCACCACGTGTTGGTGACAGGTACGGCGCCTGCTGCTGCTCAGTGCGTCACCCACACAAAAGAAAGCAGGAGGGGCTTATCAGAGGGAAACACAATTAACAAGGAGAGAGTCTGGTCATCCTATAATATAAAGATTCCTGCAGCATCACCGCCCCCCCCCTTTCCCTCTCTCTTTCTCACACACACACACTGTCCTCGCATTTGTCCCTCCCGTCGCAACGTCACAACTCATCTATCCATCTGCAATCCGAAAGAATCCCAGGCACCGTAACTGGACCAGAGCGTTGATGTGAGCCTCCTTATAAGGGTCCTCATCATCACGTCGTCCTCCCCGTGTCTCACAACCAGCACCTTGGACAGACAGGTGTCCCTCAGTCCAACATGAAGAAAGGGCTCCAGTGCAGTCCTGCTGACACGGAGAATCAGCAGAGTGAGAAGAAAGAGAGGGAGATGAGGAAGGAGAAAGAGGACAAGGAGCAGCAACAGCAGAGTAGAGCTGAGAAGAAGCTGATGGCCTTCTGGATGTCCTTGTCCAACAGGACCTGGACCTTCTTTAGGCCCCGTGAACGACCTGGCTTCCAGCGCTCTGCCTCGGCTGTGCGCCTGCTTAAGAGTGAGGCATAACTGTGTGTGTACGTGTGTGTGTGTGGCTGTGTGTTTGTGTGTCTGTACGTGTGTGTTTCTGTGGGATGTCTGCCACCAGCAGAGTGTCAGAAGAGGCATGACAGACCTGCTGTCAAGTGGGCCCGTGTGTGTGTGACTGTGTGTGACTGTGTGTGTGTGTGTGTGTGTGTGTGTGTGTGTGATCCATTCAATGAGACAAAAGCACCTGAGTCTATTCTTTCTCCTCCTGGTCCATCGTTTACTTTGAGTTGCTCCTGACACATCGAGCCTGACAGCAGGAGGACACGCTCACTGATTCCTCATCAGCAGCAGTTATTAATGACAAAAAAACTCTTATCAACAATAGAGCATCAACAGAGCCTGGAGAGAGCTGAGGAAACTGTCTGGCATGTGTCCTGAGTGGAACTGGAATATTATCGTCCTTCCAAATAGGCAAGAAAACAGCCTCGACTGATTCAACACAGAGCCGCTCCTGTGCTGCCGAGGATTTGTTGTTCTTAAACAAAGTCTCGGCCAAAGACTTTCGAGGAAGAAATGGTTTAACGGGGACCAGCCATGGCGGTGACCCATCTGGTGCTGGAGCTGCGTTTCCACGGGAAGAAGCTGAGGGGCTTCACGTGCAAACTGACACGCTCGGCCCACGGCTTTCTGCCGGAGAGCTCCTGGATTATCGCGGCCCAGGTCCTGCTGCCGTACCTGGTGTCCGGCCTCGGCATGGTGGCGGCGGGGACGGTCATGGACGTAGTGCAAGTATGGTCAAAACGGCACCATGGCGTGTTTGTGCTTGTGTGAGAGGTGTGATTAGCCCCTGATCTTACCCGGGCTTTTGCTAAACTTGGCAGATGTCCGATGTGTGGGGTACATTAGACATGGGTGGGAAACATATGGCACACAGGAATCAAAATGTGAAGTTCGCCACAGGATAACAGAGCTGAGAGGGTCCAGCACAGTCCCACACAGATAGTACAGCTCTCTTACTGTTTACCCTTTTATCCTCATCACGAGCACTGACTGACCTGCTGCATAATTCAAACAGTCAGTCAGTCAGTCAGTCAGTCAGTAGTGGAGGCATAAAAAGAGTTCAGGTTACAGCGCAAAGACCAACGGACGGATAAAAACACGTGCACCGATCAAACTGGCCTCCTGTGCTACCGTATAATTGAATTCAATGGGTAGATTAGAGTGCCAGACGTGTCATTGCGTGATGTTTTTAAACTCAGGAACGCCATGTGCTTAAAAAGAGCACTATGATGTTTTTCCTAGCACTGGGAGGTGTTCAAAGAGATCTCTGAGGTGTTTATCTTGGTGCCAGCCCTGCTGGGACTGAAGGGGAATCTGGAGATGACTCTGGCATCCAGACTGTCAACAGCTGTAAGTGGAAACACACACACACGGAGAGAGAGTAAGTGAGTTCAAGTTAGCAGTTCACGTGCTAAGCTACTGTTTAGCACGTGAAAAGACCTCAAAGTGTATTATTTACTATTTGATCGATAACTTAGTCAAAAATTACAGATGATGCAAACTCTGACTATATTTATAACTTAGATTTGTATATATTTGTTAGATTGCAAAATATACACTGTTTATACTTTGTGTTCCTAATTATTGAGAGGTTTGAAATTATGAATTCAATCTAATGCAGTTCATGTTAAGGTTGTGTAAACATGATAATGAGTGAAAATATCTGCTGTGATATGGAGAATATGATAGAATTTACTGAAAATTGATATATAAATTGTCTTTTTAGATGGATCAAGTCACCCCAGCTCAGTATTCTAATTGATAGAGGCTCTGTGAGTGATAGCTGCCTTTGTCTGACCAAAATAATTTAATCTGTTTCACTGTAGATTAAAAAAAAAACAATTAGTCAGATTTGTTTTTAAAAACAACCCAAAATGACCTGATTATTTAATATTCGATACTCATTTCTCAGTCGGTCCAGTGTGTGTGTGGTCTTGATCACACGCTCAGCATCAACTGCCTCAACTGGTTGTATAATTTATGTAAGCATTAAACTTAGTATTTTATCTAGAAGATAAAAATACGTAGAAAAAAACCCTGATTCTGTTGAGGTTCCCTGTTTAACTGAGATTCACTGCTGTGTCATCTTCACCTTTGTTTGATTGTGTATTTAGAAATGGACGTTGACAGCACGTCAGTAACCTAATGGCCGCTTCATTTCACCACATGGACATCTGGGGGAAAAAAATCAGGAGATGAAATATAGATTTATTCGAGGATGCGTTTCCAAAACACTCCTGATTCTGTTGTCAACAAGACGAGTCAGTCTCCATGACAGTGACATCACACCTAAAGCTTCTCTTTCCACAGGCCAACATCGGGCTGATGGATGAACGACAGAAGCAGTGCACGATGGTGTTTTCCAATCTGGCTCTCATTCAGGTGACACAGGCTCCTCAACTCCATCTAATAATAACACACTCTGCTCGCTTTCAGACGATTTACTTTAACATTTTGACAACACTGTCCATTAAAAGCAATTTAGAAATGCATCTTAGCTGCAACCATATGGTGTCCATGATATGACAGATATGAAAATCGCAATTTGACTCAGCATATTGCAGGAAGAACAGCAGACATATTGTTCTATTATGTGTTGATTTCTAAAGTCACGTGTATGTGTTAGGGTTGCTTAGCCACTGAAAGAGTCAGTGTGCACAATCTGCACGAGAACTCTTACCGAGGACACGTCAGCACTAAGAGACTAGTCCTAGCTCTGCAGCATGCACTGGACTACGGATGATGGATGACGGATGGATGACAGATAGATGATGGATACACTGAAATGACTCAGGCCTTCTGCTTTGTTCTCCCTCCCAGGTGCAGGCCACGGTGGTGGGCTTCCTGGCAGCCATTGCAGCAGTGGGGCTCGGGGGGCTGAGCAGAGGGAGAATTGATGTAATCCAGGCTGCCGTTCTCTGCGCCAGCAGCGTCACTACTGCTTTCGTCGCTGCATTATGTCTAGGTCAGACAAAAAACGCCACGCTGTCATGACAAGAATGCTGAAAGTTTCACAATGAGGTGAACATACAGAGCATAGAATAGAAAAGACCAATGCAGGGTGTGGTTTTGTACTTTTTCAGGTCTGGTGATGGTAGCGGTGATCCTCGGCTCCAGGAAAGTGGGCATCAATCCAGACAACGTTGCCACACCCATTGCTGCCAGCCTTGGTGACCTCATCACTCTGTCTCTGCTCGCCGGGATCAGCAGCGTCCTCTTTCATTACAAAGGTCACGATGATACAATACAGCAGGAGGAGGAGGAGGATTTGTGTTTGGACATGAAATGAATAGAAAGTAAAGCTTATTGTTGAAAGATGTTGAATTGAAATCAAAATGATGATGATTTGTGATTTAAAAAGTGTATTTCAAAGGAGATTTATATTAGGATCACGAAGATGGATCCAGGTCCAGCAATGTGTCG
Organism: Brotula barbata; assembly: GCA_900303265.1. Taxonomy (NCBI): domain Eukaryota; kingdom Metazoa; phylum Chordata; class Actinopteri; order Ophidiiformes; family Ophidiidae; genus Brotula; species Brotula barbata. The sequence continues at coordinate 89,794 of OMNV01009116.1, read as the reverse complement.
GCGACTGTTAGAGTATTTAACCAGGTGAGGGCAGCAAAGACTGTTGATTGCGCTGCCATAAAAGTCTTCGCTGCAAGACTTCCTGTGTGGTAAATCCTGATCCTCCTGGTCGTCCAATGACTGCCAAGAGTGTTTGCTCTCCTTTGGAAAATGATTTTTTCGTTAGTTTTATGAACAGAAGAGTGACATTTCTTATTCTGTGTCACGTTGCTGTTCAGACTTGTGGTATCTGCCTCCTGTGGTGTGTGTCTTCTTCCTGGTCCTGATCCCAGCATGGGTCATCATTGCTTGTCGCTCTCCTCCAATCAGAGAGGTGCTACGGTCGGGCTGGCAGCCGGTCATTTTGGCCATGTCCATCAGCAGGTAACAGACCAGGGGAAACCCTTTTGATGACAAGTATTACCCACTGTGTTAGCTATCAAAAAGTTGGAAATCTGAAGAATGGCATTATTGCAATGATCAAGACTCCTTATCTTGTCTGTTCCCAGTATTGGTGGTCTGATTCTGGATAAGACTGTGAGCAATCCAAACTTTGTAGGTATGGCAGTGTTCACCCCGGTCATTAATGGTGAGCAGACAGAAAAAATAACACTTAATCACAGAAAGTATCCACTTCACCCTTAAAATTCCCATCGTTTTAGCTGTGTGTAATTTACCAGAAATCCTTGGGGAGGCATGTGACTAATATTAACCCCTTAAACACTGGTAATTGAATAGATTTAATCCACAATGATTCAACTGAACAGAATTTCAATAAAACTCTGCAGCGTTTATAATGATGGTTACCTCAGAGTTTAAGGGGAGTTTAAGGGGTTCAGGTTAACTTTGCGTCTTAACTCCGTGTGCTTGCTTGTGTGGTGTGAGCAGCTTGAAAACTGCACCTGGTTGTACAGCAGGAAGTTTCATCATCTTTTTCTGCTTTGTCAAATTGAAGTTTTCCATTAGACAAAGACAGCAGCTTCATCTTCGCACAGATTTATTACTTCCTTTAAATTAGTTCTGGCTTTATGGACTTTTCTTGGACTCTGTCCTCATCTCAGAGGCACCGGATGATAAAATACAAAAATTAATGTGGTAGCTTTAATTTCTTTTGCCTCAACTTGACATTAAATGAGATTTTATCGCTGCTATTGTACGGAGACAATTTTGTAACATTTTTTGGTTTTGTTCCGACGTTCATACAGAGCCAGAGATTTAAGTTGAGATAAGTTTCCCTGTATTACTTCCAATAAATCATTGCTGAGGTATCACAGGGCTGCTGGACTTAAACGGTCTCATCGTGGAACCTCAGAGAGGGTGCAACTTCTTCCAAAACCGCTGAGCGTATGTCGTGGGTCCCCCGGTGCTCGCCGAGGCTTACTGAGCAGCGAGGAGGAACAGTGCTCTTTACATAGACCGCACGCCTGATCAGAATGCCAACTATGCGTTCACCTCTTCCTGTTTCTGCAGGATGTCTGCCAACTTCAGTGTTACCATAGGCTCCTGCATGCATCGCCGTCCCCAGACAGGAAGTCCATTTACATTCCCATTCAACGTCACCCTCCCCTCCCTGATTTGTTGACCAGAAACAATCCCTCTGGTCCAAGTGATCCATGTGCTTCAAAGCTCTGCCGGGCAGGCTTTTGTTGAGCTCTAATGAATCCAACCTGAGGGGAGAGTGCAGCGCAGCAACAATACATATGGCACAAGTTTCCGTTTGGCTCTTCGATTGGTTTAAAGTGCTGCGCAAATTTGTGCTTTTTGAGCAAAATGACTGTCTGTGGGTGTCTTCAATTGTTGTTTGTAGTCTGTCTGTAGATCAGCTGCTGAGCCACTTTTATAGTTTGTTGCATAGGAGAGTGAGAGATGAAGACAAAGCTGCTTCAGTTCTGAGGGCTGTCACTGAAACGTGGACCTATGCTAGCTAGTCTGTTACATCATCATCCAATCCATTGTTTGCTCGTTCATCCAGGTGTTGGGGGAAACCTAGTGGCGATCCAGGCGAGCAGGATGTCTACGTACCTCCACAGCTGGAGCGTCCCTGGAGCTCTTCCATTTAAGACGGGTGCAGACTGGCCTGGGCCCTGTGCTGCCTTCTGCTCTTCAGGTTAGATACAGCAAAAGCTACATAAACGACACCAGTATCATGTTTGTAAATGGGAGTAATTATTGCCATGACAACCAGCAGCCACTATTGGCCTCTTAAACTGAATAATGTATTCATTAATGTGAGATAGGTTCGTTACACGTGCTGACCTTTCGTCTTTATCGACAGATGTGAACTCCAAGTCAGCCAGGGTCCTGGTCATCCTGGTAGTCCCGGGTCATCTCCTCTTCCTGTACATTATCCACCTCTTGCAGGGCGGTCATACTGCCATGACGCCCACTTTCATCTGCTGCTATCTGTCTGCAGCTCTGCTTCAGGTCAGAGAACTGAGATTTGATCTAAGTCAACTGAAAACTCATAACCTTTGGCACCAAAGTAATTATAATCTTTATTTTTGCAGCATCTTTCGTGATATGAATGTAAGTGGAAGTAGAGGTGGGCTCGGATTGAACGTGTGTCTTTTTTTGGGCCTTGGATATTGTATTTTCTCTTGCCTTTACCCAGGTGGTGATTCTGCTCTACGTGGCCAGTCTGATGGTTCGCTGGCTGTGGCAAAGGGGACTGGACCCGGACAACTTCTCCATTCCCTACCTCACAGCTCTGGGCGACCTGTTGGGAACCGGCTTCCTCGCTCTGTGCTTCAGACTTATTTGGTTGCTCGGTCCCGTTTGATTGAAATATAGAGCAAACCCAAACCAACATACAACATCGTGTGTATCCCAAATGAAACACGTCTGATGTGCAACAAAAACACACAGCAAAGGAGAAGAAAGGAAGAAAGCGAGGGAGAGGATGTGACCGAGCAGCAACCAAAACTGTCAAACAGATACAAGGTGGATCGAGGAAGTGCCACTGCGGTCCACAGCTGTCCAGATGTAATGGCTGCTCCGATGTCCACTCGCTCACTCTGTAGAAACAACAAGTTGATAACATACGTGCTATAGAAACACCATAGAAATCATTTGTGCACCTATTGTAAGGTCTTTGTAAGGCAGATTATTGTGTTAACGCAAAAATGAGAAAGCATTGGGTGTTGATGTATACAAACACGCATCAGATGCAGCTATATTTGGAGGGATATTACATTTTATTTAAGGTAGATGTGTCCCTTTAAACGAGCCTTCAGTTCTCCCATCCGTTGAGTTTTGTGCTTCGCCGTCTCGGTGTTCATACGTGTTCCAAATAATAACATATACGTCATCTGCTGTGCTATTTTTCTGTGCATTAGGCCTGAACGCTTAGCCGGTTTCACATTTACACTGCAACGTAATAGAACGCAAACCGCAAAACTTAGTGTCCTTTTTAAAGTTGTTTTTACTGCGGCGGGTTGCCATACTGTATTGAAGAGAAATAAATGTAAATGTTGACAGTAATCTACGTTATGGTGGTTAAACGATAGAATGAATCGTATGTTATGTACAGTGAATATTGCATTTTGAACCGCAGTTGCAACATTGTGCTAAAAAAAAAAAAAAAGTAGAAACTTGCATGTCATAAGTGATGTGTGATTATGGAAACAGTATTAAAATATAACAATAATTGTCAAACAGTGGCACCAAGCTTGGTTGGACTTTGTAGGTATGTAATCACGTTTGTAAAACCTAAGGCAACATCTAGATGGCATCCGAGCACAAATGTTCTGTTGTTGGAATAAATCACTGATATAAAGACACACCGTGTGTGTTGCCTGTTGTCCCTTTTACACCATCTCAGTATCAGGATACAGCCATTGGATACAAATCTGAAAATAAGCTGATATCTGTACTTTGTCTGCGTTGAAATTAAACATCAGTAGGAATGACACTCAGCGTTATTACCAAAATATAAACCAGATTATCCAGAACAAACAAAAACAGTTGCCGATTTGCATTTATTTGAAAATTGTGAGAAAATCTACAGATCCGTTTTAGTTTTTCTGGCTACGGCGAGTCAGAAATAACACAATAAATAAAGTCATAGTTACACAAAAAGCTTTTCCTACAGTAAAACATTAAACTGTCACAGTTCCAAAGTTGTCATTTGTCCTTTGGGTTGAAAATAAGGTCCACAATCAAAGGCACATACATTTTGAAACATTCACTGTCTGTATGTGATATTAATACTACTTTGACCTTCGCCCCTGATGCAGACGACATAAAGCATCTGTGGTGCAAATCACAAACGGACAACTGCAAAACATAGCACCCCGGTTTGTTGTTGCCGCCCACTCTAAAGGTGAAGGCCTTTCAGACATTCAAAGAAAGTGACCGATGACTGGCATTCACCAATTCACTTTTTACAGTAAAAAGTATTTTGCAGTCTTAAGACAATAATCCATCCTGTGGCCAAACGTTCTGTCTTATTGCTTCTTCTCTTTTCTCTCCTTTTCCAACCTTGTCGTGCTTTACTTACAGCACTTAGATGTTTTTTTACCCAGGTTAGTTTAGTCTGTCAGACCTGCTTTGGATGATCAGTTGAATACCTGTGATGACCAATCATCGCTTAAAAAAACAAACTTTCCTGTCAATTACGAGTTGGAGAGTCTACGGACGAGTGAAATCCGAACCTCATCTGAACTTGAGGTAGGCTGGCATGGAGTAGTTGAAGAGCAGGAAGTCCATGCGGTAGAGGTTGTACAGCTTCTTCTGGTAGAAGGGGCTGATATTTTGGAAAAACTGGGCGGTCATGTCTCCTGTAGTCCTGGTGCTCTTGGAAGAGGCCGGGAAGGCGACCTGGTCCTCCACCCCAGCCAGCTGCAGCACGTAGCGGGAGTCCTGCTCCAGCGTCTCATATTTTCCCACCACGTCGTAGTGAATAAGGCAGGGGTGGCACAGCGAGTGCACCCGCTCCCAGTGTTCGTTAAAGGGCTCCTCTCGCTGAGTGGCCGGGTCCACGAGGTAATACACAAACTCCTCGAAGGAGACATCGTTGCCTCTTTCTAGAGCTTCCGGCTGCGGGTCCAGCCTGTGTCGCCGCACTATCTTTGTGCCGTAGCGTTTATGAAAAGCCGTGTTGTAGCTCCGCGTGAATTTGTTGCGGTACGCCGATACCAGCCTCTCAAAGGGCTCGCGGACAAAGACAAACTTAAGGTAGGAGCGTAGGCGCTGGTTGATCTCGGAGGTGGAGTACTCTGACAGGGTGCGGAGGTTCCCAGACACGTGGGCCTCATTGGCAGGGATGGCCAGTGGGTCTCGGCGGGACCCGGTCATGCCCGTCAGGACCATGAGCACGCGTTTCCAGTTGGTGCAGGCGACTTTGGGCACATAGCAGTACAGCAAACTGTGCTGGTCATCTACGATAACGTGCTTCAGGTCCTCCGGGATGAGGACCCTACGTTTGCGGGTGTAGGAGCGGCAGGCGTCCTCGAGCAGCTCCCGTCGACCCTGGTGAATCGCCTGTACTGCTGACTCAGCCTGAAAAGACAGGCAAAGGGGAGGAAACCAGAGGAGGGATGTGGGAAATCAAGCATGAGACAAAGATTAGGCCGCTTCAGATAAAATTCTCAGCATCTGAACAGAGGCTCTAAGACAGGGCCGACACGTTTCACTTCAATTCATGTGCACAGGGGACCAGGATTTATCATCGAAGTACTTGGAAAGACTTACTACTGTAAATATACCTCAATTGCCCAATATGGCTTCGTGTTGGCTCCACGCTGTGTAATATGTCTTCATCATTGTTGTATATCTTCATTACATCCACAGAAAGTTTAGCTCCAGAACTACAGCAAGAGTTACACTGACATTTTATTTGACATCTGCCAGAACAATTAGACCTAACAGCCCCCCCCAAACAGACGGCTAAATCTCCTGGCTTCTCT
>OMNV01009116.1:21449-83889 GCA_900303265.1 Brotula barbata | reverse complement strand
TCTCCCCCAGACTTTCCACCAACAGTGAGTCGGACGGAGCCAGATTTCAGCTCACGTTCCTTCCGAGGTGATCACAAGCTTTGCGTGATTAAAGATATTGCTCGGGTAAGTCCATAGTGAGAGGTCACGGGGTCCACAGTAAATCTTTGGACTTCAAAAATGAAAAATGGCACTTTAATAACCTGCAACTTGTATGATTTATGAACTGAGGCCATCGGGGATGTTCGCTTGACCTGAGTCTAATGAAACCAAATGGATGTTCTGGAATGTCTGAAAATGGACAGGACATGGTCTTTCTGCGGTTCAGGAGAGTCGTATATTAATTCAATAAGACAAGTCAAGCTCAGACTGGTTGTACCCCCGGAGGACTAAAGCAACAGAAGAAGGAGAAAGAAAAACAGGGGGATAAATTAGTTAAATTCAACAAAGTGGAGCAAATGCCTTCTGCAGAAATCCTAGACTTATTAATTCTCTTCTCCGGCGGTGGTCCAAATTATAGTCTATTACATGCCGTCTACACACAGTCTTATTAACATCATAGGTCACTGAGTTCAGCTTAGCCTCCTCGTGGCACAAACCCCTTATTTACTTCTTTCCTTTAGACAGCCTGGCTCACCGCTGCAGCGGTCGGAGCCCTGACTCGCTGACGCTGTGTGGCTCTCTGTTTACCGGACGACACAGGAGCATCAAGGATAGACTCCGCTCACTGCAGCATCAAAAGCCGCCCCGGTCTACTCGGAGTCAGGGTCCTGGATGCAGACGACCCACACGTGAATCCTTCAAATTATCCAAAATAAAACATTTAGCTTTAGCCTTTAAGGACACTAAGTTAGCCAACAGGATTTAAGTATCCTGTATGTATTCAGGCCCTCTAGCACCAACATGGAAAGTTATTTTATTCAATAAACAACAGCAATAAGAAGCTGTGAGTGCTGTGTCTCAGGTTTACCTTGATAGCATCATCATCCTTTTCTTGTAATGTGGGCATGGCATTCTGGAAAACCAGCGATGTTATGTTCTATTGTTTAAAAAATGCAGCATTTTACGAGCTGTGCTGTTGTTCTCTCAATCACCACCAGTTGTCAGTGTAATGTGTGTGTGTGTGTGTGTGTAGCTGTCTGGACCAGCTGCTGCTGCTGCTGCTGCATGATGTATTGTTTTCCTTTAATTTAAGTTTGGTTCCTTTACTTTACAAGTCTACATAGAGCTAAGTTAACAAGAAAACATGAATTATAAGTATGACAACAGACAAGATTTCTCCATTTATGCACTCTTTAATTACAAGTTATATTTTATTCATCTATTATTCGAAATTTTATGGATGGACATTGTTAATGGGTGCTAACAGTGCTGCTGCTCTGTCAGTCACTCTGTGCTGTACTGCTTGCGTCATATCAGAAACATGCAACGTTCTTGTGGAAAGGAAAGGAACACACACACGCACACACACGCCTTCAGCTATGTAAATATGAAAATAAATAAATCCATCTTGCATGAATCCAATTCCTGGCCTGTTTACATCCTGACAGCTAACAGCGAGGGAGACAGACCTCAAGGGTCCGACATCCGGAAAAGTCGAGTTTCCAAACATGCAAAGCTGAGTGAAGAGCAAAATAAACCCAGAAAATATAACAAATAATTAAAAGTAAACAATGCCTGTCAAATCCGTTTAGTTTCCTGGCATGGTTGCCTCCGTCCTCTCCCAGAAATAGAAGCAGCAGTTACAGGGATGAGAAGTGACTCCACTGAGGAGTCTCCCACTGACAGAAGTAAACGTTCTTATAAACACAAGCTTTACTGCACGCACTTTACATGATAGCGATCATTCGTGTGGACGCGTTTTGAAGGGCTGCAGTTGAGTAGCCCTCCCCATCTGAGAAGGGATGGGGAGGCTCGTTCACATCACAGCGTGGCCAAGAAGAGATTCTTAAGATGATATCTCTGCAACCTCTCAAATAAACGTCATCGTTACAGTGTGGGAGAGTCAAATAGACGCAAATAAACTGCATCAAGCGGCTTATTTGTCTCTCATGCCTTTAGCTTCCCTCTTGTTCAATCCTTTGTCTTCTTCCTCGTTATTGCCTTTTGTTTTCGCCTTCTTTTTCCTCGTCCTTTTTTTAATTCCGTCCTCCCTGTCTCTCTCTCTCTTCCAAACTTCACTCCTACGTCCCCTCCTTGTCTATTCCACCCTTTTGCCTTTCTCCTTCTTTCTTTATGTCCCTACTTTCACTTTCTCCAGTAGAACTGCAGTGAAACTTCATTATTACCGCTACAATCTAAGCAGTCAAACAGCAATAAGTTGCTGAAACTTTACCAGTTTATCAACACGATCCAACAGGCCCTCTCCGCTACAACACCACGTTCCTTTATTCATAAATAAAGCTGGAAGTCCTCTCTTTTAAAACAGCAAATTGGAGTCATTTTTGTCCCTATTCCATTTAAGCTCCACACAAAAAAGTAAAGCTAATATGCTGCAGCTTATTAACGTGACAATTTTTGCTGTCTTTCTCCTTTGATGCCTCTAATCATCTGATCCTTTATGCTACAAATGGCTCCACTTTCACTACAGTGATTCAATTCCTCATCATCTAGCGTCAACATCAACACCCGTCAAACTCTCCGTTACCTCTATAAACTAACATCAAGGTCACTTATGTATGTTTTACCCCAGTCAGAACCAAGAATAACATCAGCTCAGGTTTTTAATATCGATCGGATTGTTCCACGTCATCTAACCTGTACACAAAGACTTCATGAACAGCACGACCGCTATCAAAATGCTAACTCCTTTCTAGCCTCGTCAAAAGCGAACGTAAAACAATTTACTGGGGTTCTTAATTGTCTGCAGCCCCAAAGTGCCAGGACAAACCCATGAATCCTTCACCATAAATGTCATTGGTGTAATTAAACAAAGATGTCTGACCTTTTTGGAAATTCTGATAAAACATCAAAGCAGCTGTACCCAACATAAAACACACCACAGAGAACAGCCACTGAATTACACTTAGAATCTTTAAAGAACCTGCAGCAAACACGTGCAGAACACGCGAGCGGCAGACAAAAAGGAAACGCCACTCCAACCAGGGAGGTGACACCGCTCGGTCCTCTCAAACAGCATATTATGGGACGTTTAACCTCAACATTAAACTAACACACACGTGAACATTCCTACAATCCACACAGAGCAATAATCGCTGCCGTTTGGCCTAGGATTGTATGAACTGGTCTACTTCAACAAATGAAACATTTTCTGCTTTGTCTGCACCACAGTCATCATCTAATATTGTTTTGAAGGCACGTGTATCAAAACGTCAAGTCACGATTCAGGAAACTGGAAAACCGCAAGCAGAAGTGATACTATTTTCTTTTTGACAACGCCTCAACGGACATGACAGTTTGTATTTGAAATATCAAACTTTGGATCTCATTAGTATAGCATTGTTTGATGGGACATGTAAATATATTGTTATTTTTCATTGAAATGAGCTCAAAAGGTTGGAATAGACGCAATGATAAAGTATGGAGCATTAGCATTATTTCTATATTTCATGAATCCTTTTGATAGCATCGCCAGCTTTGCTTTGTAATGGCGGTTACGTAACATGAATTTTGAACCCATTACTGTTTGGCATGAACGCTCTTCTTATATCCCAAATGTCTCCATATCTTTACAGCATCCCTCAGCCTGCTACAACATGCTGAGGAGTGATTAAAAAGATGCCCACACATCACTGCCGTTTCTTTCTATGCATAATATACAAACAGGACTCACTGGAGCGAGCTGATATACATATATCAACGTGGCTTCTCTCCTGTCACTACTTTCATCACCATAAACTCTCAAAAAGGAAGGTTATACAAAGAACCATAATTATATGTTGCGTCTCCAATATCAGATTACCCAGATGTGAATGTTTAACTTTGGCACTACTGCTGAATGACATTTAGCACATTTCCTTTAATGTGTACGTAAGAAAGGCCTGGATTTATTACGACGCTAAACTGAGGACTGTTTAGAGAGATTCTGGTTGGAGCGAACTAACCTGGTCACTGTCGTAAAGTGTCTGTAGAGGACTCCTCCTTGGTTTCTGCCCACTGCTTCTTTCACCGACCGGCTCCGAGGCTGTGGATAAACAAAGCATCCGTCAAGACATTTTAATGAAAAAGGCTCCGTGCGCCGTACAGGAAAAACTGTGGAGGTACAGCACGGGGGGGTTGAACTAAATCATGTTAAAGTTGAACTCATCTGCATTTTTATACATTTGAATTATTACGTCCACTGTTATCAACTGTCTATGGGGAACTCACAATGTAAACACCAAGCGTAATCCAAAGAAGACATGGGTTCAATGTGAAAAGTAGACAAAAATCCCATCCTTACATGAACCCAGGACCTGCTTTCTGAAACCCAACAATGCTAAGTCCCCAATGAGCCCTGCAAAAATCAGGGTTGAGCAAATGTTAAACATTAACAACCCATAGAAGGACAGCAGCAGTGTCCCCACTCAGGTCATTAAACTCTTTTATACGGCTTGTAAAAAGCTACAGGCCTAAAGAAACGCTAGAGAGAGGAAAAGGAAAACCCTAAAATCAGACAGTGATAATGTAAAATGATTTTCTCGGACTTAAGAGAGTCCCTGCACGGCTCTGTTATTGCGAGTGTCTGCTACAGTGCTGCTGTGGTACATGAAAACGGTTTGCAACACAGAGGAGACGAGTTTGTACAATGTATGAAAGGAAGCAGAGAGAGAATAAAAGACAAACTAAGGACAGATCGCAGACTCCAGGTTTGATCTCAGTGATGATGGGATGAGGTTTCACCGTGGCATCAGATGACACAGCGGGAGGAGTAGGCTGCCATACAACGCGTTACAAAATACAAACAGAAAGATTTCCACTGCTAAGGTTGCAGTTCCCTTTTCTTTTAAATGTCTATTTAAGACAATGAGTGGATTTTTCTTTCCAACTGTCACACAAGCCATAATCACATTGACATCAGTATAAATCAATGTTGGTGCAGACGGACAGACATAAGCCTGAAACGGTCTACTTGCCAAGTGATCCATTACAGTTCCTCTAGTCCAAAAAAATAAAACATCATTCTCCATTTTATTGAAGAAAAAAAAGCATGAAAGCTCCTGGGTTTTAACTCTTACAAATACAGCACTGAACTAACTAAGGAACTAAGGAGGGGTCAGGGAAAGGGGTCAATGAAGTCCTGGAACTGAAGCTGTACACTGAAATTCATTTACGACATCATCTGTGGACATCATTATCTTGATCTGTATCTGTAACGGTTGAAAATGTGTCAAAACCATTTTATTGTGTAGAATCACCATCTTAGCGATGCTACATTTTGTTGGTAGTTGGCTGCTCCTACACTTGTATGTAAAAGTAGAATCCTGCCATAAAAGTGACAAGACAAGAGAGTTATCTTTTAGCCAAACAAAGCCGGATCGATATCTCTGCATATGTGTATGATTAGAGATCTTCCGGTTTCATCGTTTGAGAAAAATGTTGAGAAATACCCTATGCAAAAGCAAAAATAAACCACACACACAAACACACACATCTAGCAGCCCCTTTAATACTTTCTGCATGTTTCTTAAGGCTCTTAAAAAGCAGTGCTGTAAATCTCAAATGGAAAAATGATCTGATTTTTTTATCTCCAGAGTCACTTGGACCGTTATGTCCTGACATTTGTTGTGTATTTGCAAATGCATTCATTAATAATTTAACATCTACAATCTACAGTGATGTAATAAATGACATTTAGTCAGGAGACGGTCAGACATCAAATGTACATGATGTTAAAGTACACACTGACTATAACGACTGTAGAGATCATCGCGGAAAACTCTCTACAAATCTACAGGACCAGCAGACAGGCAGCAGCATTCATTATGACATCCAGATGACAGGAACGCACCGAGGCCAAAGAGACACAAAGAGCAATGACAGCGTTCCCAAACCGAGGTACCAAGCAGTTTACGAGCCATAAACTGACAAACTTCACCTTACAGCCAGCTAAGGTGGAAAATACAAGAAACCCCTCAGTAATTTAAGGCAAGAGGACAAACAAGTACAAGTGAGCTGAAGATACACAGTTTTAAAATGGTAATTTTAACACATCTTTTATTTGTCATTTTGTGACAGAGAAACAACATAAAAGTATACTTATTGCCATTTAATGCATCATATAAAGTTACGTTTAATTTCTTTGTCAACTGGTATTAAATGCCTTAAATAATGAAGGGCTTATATTTAAACACTGAAACGTCTGTGATTATTCTACACATCAGACTTCATAGGGACAGAATGCTTTAAAAATATAATAAGGACAAAAACGACAAAGAAAAAACACAGCAAAAATCAAAAGTGGAGAGAAAATGTTGACTGTTGACAGTGTTTTTTCCCAAAAGTTAGATTAGATAAGATAAGATAAAGTAGAATGCATTAGGCAGACTCAGGTCAGAGACGAGTGAATATTGAATTTTAGAAAAACAAAATATTTGAAAAAGGACAACGTGAAGGTATCACATCCATTATGGGAACAGAGGGAAAAAATTTAAATATTTGTGGGTAGAATTCCACCTTGGGCCAAGCGCTTGAGAAGAGGAAAACTGATTTTTGTCTTTCGTCAGGCCAACAGCTGCTCGCCAATTACAAATAACTCATCAACAGTACTGCGGCAATATTTCACTGAAACTAAATCGAACTTCTGGCACACATGCCAAAACGCTTCCCCGTCATACTGAACTAAACTCCAACGTCGGAGTGAAAAGTGTGACGCTGATCGACGCTCCAGCACAGAGGGTTTGTCTTTTGGCTCGAAGTGAGGGGTCATTTTCTGGTAAACACTGCTACAGTACGCCGTTCTGTAAACACATTACCACTTCCGTATGGAAACTACCGGCGACTAAAGAAAAACATCTCCAGTATGACCACTCCCAGAGCCATCGTCACTGAATGAAACGTCAGTCAGCAGAGGTGAGTAACAGCTGACAGACTAAGAAAGCGCTGGCGGATCATTTCAACGACGAGCTGAGGGGGCTGAAAGAGAAAGAGAGCATTGTATGTCATCACTGTGTCGCTAACACAGGAACATGGAAATTTACTATACACATTTAGTCAGGTAAGCTATTTACATGCTGCCAGATTATGTTGTTGAAGCCAAACTCCCATCCCAGCAAGGGACAAGTACATTTTTGTCACTTTGGACTATGGGGAAAAAAAAAACCTTGGGATGATCCGTGAGCTTCTCCAGCTCTAAACCAGACCTGTCTTCAAACAGTGGCAGCACTTTTCTCAAATTAACATACCTAACCGGACAATTCAGCTGCTGAGACTTAAAGACACGTCGCTGACTCTAAATTCAGAGGCTGTCCTGTTGGTTTAGCTATAGACCCATCACCGCCAAGTCCTCTATTTCACATTCCTCCATCCTGTAAAGAAACGAGGCCTTAGGAAATGCAAAATATAGAAAAGGCCAATGTGTGTTCCTCCTGTCCGAGCCATAAACGGAGCTCTGTGTTTAGGTCCCACTGGGAAAACTGGGGCCCCCCTCCCCCTCCACGGCCTCTGCTGCCAAAGATCAGCTTTGCTGAGAGACACACTGTACAAGGGAAAGCCTGATCCTTTTAGGCCACAAATGTGTGTGTAAAGGGTGTTAGTGCAAAAGCAGAGGCATTTGGGTGGTGAACTGTCTGTTTGTTGAATCTTATAAAAAAAAAAAAAGAGAGCATGAAGATAGGAAATATGCATGTCACTGATCTGTTGCAGTGGCGACGGTTGAATGTATATTTGGGGAGTTATGCTTTCGTTAGCTGGCTTCCTTTGAAACACAACCAAAAATAAAAAGTCAAATGGAACTTGATAAAGTTTGCAGTAAGATAAGAAGAAACCCCAAGCTGTCTCCTCTTCTGCTTGTCAAGGCATTAATAGGAGAGTTGAGCGCCTGCCAAGCCCTGCTGTGAGTGCTTCACAATCCACTCTGTCACGTGGCTATAATGTGTTTCAGCAAGTAAACCGAGAGCCACATACTGCACATATATGGAGTAAAAAGCTAACATACGGCGGTACCTGATGCTAGTGCTAAAAATATTGGGTGGGCAAAGAGGATATCTTTGTGAGCAAACATCAAAAAACTGCCCACAAATTAGGGATTTGTTCAAGGCTGTAAGCAACACGGCTGTGATGGAAGTACAAAAAAAAACAAAAAAAACACTTTGATTTAGAGGAAGAGCCCATGATCCAGACTGCTCACTGAATAATCAGCTGCTGGAAGACTGGGTCAGCAGCTGCTGAGGCGTGCAGGTTGGAACAGCACAACTACCCCAATTTGTCTTCATAAAAAGCACAAAATCACCACAATCAAGGCTTTAAAGTGACAAAGAAACCACTAAAAACGCGTTCCTTTGGGGAGCTGCACCCTCAGCATTTCCACTCACACGTCAGAAATGTGTCCAGAGGAATCCTGGGGCAAATGTGTGTGCCGCAGGTGTTGTAAAGTGCTGAATAGTTAAATTTTAAGACCCTCTTGGTCCCTAGTCAAGCCCAGACAAGGAAGGTATGAGGCAGGGGTAACATGTGAGAGAAGATAATGGGAGCTGCCCCGAGGCCCAAACAACAACAGTCTCAAGTTCGGCTCAGCCTAATATGGGCTACTTGATGACCAATCAACCCGTCTGTATCACTTGGTGACGTTTTATAAAGCAGTGTCTGTGAGTGTTACTGGGTGAGACGCTCCATGGTCACTGTCATAAACAAAAAAACACAGCACACCACATTCCACAGACCATGTCAGACCACGTTAACCTTCTCCTCTGCACGACATGTGTTGAAGAGAGAGCACGGCAGAAATGTTCATCAGGACAAGTGATTTATTTGTGAACTGTAAAAAAAAACAAAAAAAAAAACATAGGACTGTCAAAGAAACTGAAAATAAGACCAATGCTGAAGCACAACTTGACCAATTTTGGTGAAACTCGCCATTCAGACAGACAGACGGATCTCTGTAGTTGCAAACGTTGAATTAGAAACACAAAATGATCTCAATTTGCTTCTCTAAATGTATCTTATGGAACACATATACTATACTATATGATCCTTAGCCATGATATGGAACAGTGCAAAGGGCAAATAGGAGAGAATTAATAGAAATAATACCATTATCTCCTGAACTTATCTGACCACGATGCTCTCCAAGAGACAATGTAAGAGGTTCTAAGAGTATCATACATTTCCCTTTAAGTGTAAATGTACACTTCAGCTATGGAGCCCAACTATGTATTTTTTGGTAAATATTATGACAGCATGTTTTCACAGGGATCTTATTATTGTTGTTGTTATTAGTAGTAGTTGTGGTCATAATAGTAGTATTAGTATAAAAAGTCCTTGCTCCATGTCACACAGGGCAGACAAACAGATCTGACCCCTCTTTCAGGCTCACTAAAGATCCAAAGGTTCTTCACAGTCTGGGCCATATAAGCCTACTGGCCCATGATGGTCGGGCATATGTGAATGAGGCCATTGTATGTGACAGAGAGGGGGACCTGGAAGAGGTGGAAACAGATCCACCCAGCTGCAACATCTCCAGCCTGCAGAGGAAACACCCCACTAATCAGTTCCGTAATTAAAATTTTCCTTGAGATGGGGAAATGAAGACACTGGGTGGGACTGGGGCATTAAACAACCAGTAAAAGTTGTAGGACAGCAGGTGAGAGACCACTTCTCACGCAAAGACCAGGGGAGAGCAAATAAAGAAATCCCCGTTAATGGTGCGCACAGCTCAAAAATCTGACTTGACCAGCCTCCATTCATGAATCAGAGTATTTCTGCCATACATATTATCCATGGTATGAAGCCGTAACATTGTGTACATCATATGAGCAAACCTTAGCATACTGGGACCAGCTGGCCTGCTGTCCAGTCCACTGAGATCAAACCAAACCCATGTACACGTTGACAAGGCAACATGCACACAGACAGCAAATACTGTCAGGGGTGTGGATCCCAAAATAATGTAGATTATCCTACAATTAGCACCACCTGCAGCACATGTAAAAATACATCTAATGTAGAGCAGATGTAACGGTTTTAGCTTTACTGGGACCTACCTTTATCCAGGTGTTGGAATCTAAACATCCATTCATGGCCAGGCCGGTACAAAATATCTCTTTCGATAAAGCAGGAGATCCACTCACCTGGCTTCAAACTGCTGTGGATGTAGAAGATGGCCGTGATGAAACACCCCAGACACAAAGCAAAAACCATCCGATTCACTTTGGGTTTCCTCATCTTGAGTCTTTGGAAGCGATGATCCAGCGAAAAGAGGCAGTTTGTCCTGACCGGGCGGACAGGGCGGTCTACTTTATCACAGATAAGAGCATCGATCCGGCTAGCTGACCTTTGCTACTCCCTGCTCTTATGTTGCTGAACATCCTTGCATGTCCACCCAGGGAGCTTCTTCCACAGCGGTGAGGGCACAGACACAAGCCGAGGAGGAGAGCTGCACACCCGGATTGTCAACCCGCCTTGAAGCGGTCCCGGTTGGTCTCGGTGCAGGAAATAAAAAAAGTTGACCTGGCTGTTTTACAAACAGTGTGGTCTGAGCCGGGGTCAGTTCGTCTTCTTTGTCCTCATGTCGTTTTCCAAACCTTAACGTTTGCTTCCCTCGTTAACCCGTTTGTGCCCAACTGTAACGTTCGCTGCGCTATAACACTAGCAGAAAGCTAGCTAAAAGGACTACACTTCCGTTTTTTTCTTTCAAAATAAAACAACGGCGTCACATCGAATTAGCCGCGAAGAAGCAGTAAGTGCAGAAATTTCCTTTCAGTAGGTTTTCATTCAACTACAAACATTTTAAACCTGCTTACAAAGACAGAAAATAAATCTAAACGTGAATTATTTATTATATATCTGCTCAGTCTGATGAAATGTGTTACCACGTTTAGACTCAAACGACAAGCCAAAAGACGTGCCTGTATTTTATTTTGAATTCAGAATGGACCGGATGGGTTGAGCCGAGTTGCGCTCTCTCTCTCTCTGTCTGTCTGTCTCTCGCTCTCCCTCTCTCACACTCACACTTCCAAAATGTGACAGCTCGTGGATTATTCTGTAGTATCACGTCTGTTTTTCATTTTCTCCTCTCGGCATTATGTCAGCCTTCAGCTGCGTAATATTACCGACAAAAACATTCACATTGTGTGTGTTTACTCACACAGGAAGTCTTCCCTCCCCCGTTGCTGGTCGATGTAACCTTGTGTCACTAGTTTTGATAAGTGATAAGCAACATCCAATATCACCCACTAGACTCAACACATCAGGTTCACCAACCTTCTTCACAAAATCGGTTGTAAATGATAACATCCATTCTGCCGAAATGTTAAGAATATCAGTATATTTCCCAAAAATGCATTTTAAAATCTAATTTAGATTAGCATGACTAATGCATGACATTATTTTACAATAGAAAAACACTTTGGGAAATCTGGTGGCCCGTGGCAATGTGGCATGGCTCATATAGTCCCGAGGACAGATGGACAATGGTTTTGATTATCAAGAAGGTTTGGAAGGAAAAAGACTATTCTACATAATATATGATTAGATTACCACAATGGGGAAATGTGAGAAATATATGGTTTAAGACATAATTACATGCTCTTCCCACATGCCACAGTCTCCACACATTTGCATTCATCATATTGACTTTGACTCTGAAATTGAATCACAAAAATGATATTGGGTATCTAAAAAATGGTATTGATCCCTTAAACACTGGTAAATGTATACACACACACAAATACAGTTTTTAAAAATCCCTATCATTCATTACAGTAGTCCTTATCTTTTAATGGTATTGCATTTTTAATTTCTCTTAGATTTCCCTTTGTTCTAAATGTGCTTAGTAGCATTTCGTCCAGATTTCACCACAATGCATCTCGGTATATTTACTATCTTGGGGCCTTCTCTGGAATTTGAAATCATTTTTACTGAAGAATAACAGCCTGATCAGTTGGAGGTTAAGAGGATTGTAGTTTTACCTTCAAAGCTGATCGTTAATCTGACATTTGATACACCTGCTGCCACGTTGAACCCTTAGGGCCATAGGGGCCGAACCAGCAAGAGACTCTCAGCTGCTTCTAAAGCGCAGCAGGAGCACAGATTCAACTAATTAGAGGACTCCCTGCAGAGCGCCCCTTGACCTCTTACCTCCTCCACATTCCTCAAGTCCATCTCTGCGGTGTCAGGGGCCCTGAGAGAAGTCAGGACCGGTTGGAAGCCACGCGACTGATCAAGCTAAGACCCGATGCGTGGTGTAGAGCAGCATGAGGGGAAACCATCAGGGGGTCGGGGAAAGGAATGGAGGTGTTTTAAGAAAGAAAACGAGGAAGTAGAGGAAGAGAGGAGGAAAATGTAAACAAGAGGCACAGGGGGAAGAAAAGAAATGAAAGTAGGCGAGAAAAGAAGAAATCATATTTTCAACTAGATAAATAAAGAAAATTCATTAGTTTACTCTAAGCTTCAATCTGCAAAGAGACCGCATAAACTACAGCCTTCAGGTAAATGTCAAAAAGTGAACATCAAAGGCAAATCATACTATAATTCCCTCGGAAATTTAATGCAGGAATATTCAAATAAAATCCCAAAATGACCTTCTTTTAACGTCAAAATGTGAGTAAATGTGTTTAATTGCTCCTCAGCGCTG
This sequence comes from Brotula barbata, assembly GCA_900303265.1. Taxonomy (NCBI): domain Eukaryota; kingdom Metazoa; phylum Chordata; class Actinopteri; order Ophidiiformes; family Ophidiidae; genus Brotula; species Brotula barbata. The sequence goes on along the minus strand of OMNV01009116.1, from coordinate 71,180 downwards.
GCAGCAGATTAGGCACCTCTCTGTGTGGAGCTGTGGGCGTGGATGGAAAATAATACACAGCTCTGTTGACGTTCTGTTAACAGATAAATTAATATATAAAAATCCCCAAACACTCAGCTCAGCTCGAAAGCTCCTGGCCTGAAATCATTTTATTTCTCAACTGGACCCACACATAAAATATGAGTCATATCTGGCTAGCAGATATGAGCATTAGTGACACAGGATTGATAGTAGAGTTTAGGAGTCCTAAAATCAGTAGGTGGTAACTGCCAAAGGATTTGGAAAATCCCCTCATCCTTCCTGGAATGTGCATCATTCATTGTGGTCGATTATCAATAATTTTAACAATGTTGTTTCAGCTTGAAAGGATTAAAGAATGCAGAAATATTTTCACCGTAAGAAAGTTTTGTCACTTTTTATGTCAGGAACTTGAGGGTTTCCATTTAGGATGTTTTGACTACGTTTCTGCTTTTCTCTGCAGCTGTGGACTCAAGTGGCACTCAGACTCAAATTGGATTGAGTCACAAATTTGCAGACTTGAAATTCAACTTTAGACACTCAAAGAAAGACTTGGAACTGAACTTACCGTCAGAGGCCACCGACTTGTGACTTTACATGAACTTTTAAACGTTTTGACTTGGAAAAACTGGATGTCTTCTCTCTTTATAATGACAGAATCATGTGCTTTTTAGTGTATATTCACGTCTGTGTATTTCCATCAAATTATGTAGTTCATCTGAATATCAACAGATACAAAAACAAAGAAGTATTCACCTTTTGGCAACTGTTTAAATGACATGTACCTTTTGCATTATGTTTGACCTTAAATTGTGACTGGATTAAGACTCAATGTCAAAATTTCAGACATCAACTTGGTCCCACTGTCGGTTTATACTTTACTACATTTACCTGATATCTGTAGTCAGATGTCACTGTGCAGATTGGGATTCAAGGTAAAATAATCCTTCATAAAAAGAAAAAGATAAGATAATCCTTTATTTGTCCCGCGGCAGGGAAATTTCTGCTGTTGCAGCAACAAAGTGATAGCACATTAGTAAGATGACATCAGTGGATGAAATAATAGAATAGTAGTCATTAAAAAGGTTGTGGTAATATCAAGAAAAAAATGTCAGTATACGAATGTAGTAGTAGTAAAAAATGCAAGTATAGTAGTGATGAAGGATGCATTGCAGTAGTAATAAGAAATACTGTGTGTGCAAGAGCATGTGCAAATTTTACATGAAACACATCACAAGCATAACACATCACTATATATCCTTCTTTCATTCTTTCTTTCAGTTCTTTACTTCCTTTTTGTTCCTTTCTAGCTTTAACTGATATGAGAGGACAGCAATCTACAAAACTAAAGATAGATATAACAGCAAAACCTTTACCACAATTTGATTTCCAAGCTTGGTATTTTTTTCAGCCCAGATACTTCAGTACATCCTGCTGCTGATACTTGATTAGTTTTACTTCAGTAAGATGCTCGTTGGAAGACTTTTGCGGTCACGAGTGAAGTGCCTGTCTTAAGAAAGCAGATGAGGGATTAGGATTTATGAAAACCTGGCAGCAGTTATATTTTAGCTTTTAGACTTAATAAAAAGCTCTCTGAAATAACAAAATGGTTCTTAAATATATTGGGACACCAAAACCGTGTGTGTATGTGTGTAAATTACTGTGAGGACAAAGACAGAAGACAACAGCAGTGACTGAATTCCCTGAACTGTACACCTCCTTTCCTTCCCCTACAATGAAGATTCACTGCATACACATTTTCTGCAGAGGAGGAGGAGGAGGAGGAGGAGGAGGAGGGTCACATTGCTTATTGGGGAACATCTTGTACCAAGCAAGCTTGGGTGCTGTTCATCCCTATCATGGAAAAATGGGGGAAATATGGCCTGGACTTAAGAAGTTCATGCCTAAATGAATTCTGATCCAAGTTTTGTCCAAGTCCAAGTCCAAATTTTGAGAAATGACCAAACTTAATCGCGTAGAACAAAGTATGACATGCAGGTCTTCGGCCACGCGCTCAAAATACTGTGATCTGTGAGGTTGTGCTGCCCTCTACAGGCTAAATACTGTCAGCAACAGTAGATCTTATAAAAAGGCATATTCTAATAAATCTCTCATCACCCTATTTGTCCCATGATAACAACTATGTAATGCGGTGGGGGGTGGTTACTGACATCTCTATTTACACTCATAAGACCTCAGACATTTCCAAGTACTTCAGTGATCCAGGGTTATATATACAGAGGTGGGGGCGCATTGCCCACCACACAGACAGGTCAACAACTGGCTTCCACATGTGTATAGACAGTGACAGTCCCAAAGTGGGAATCAAAGCCTCAGGGTTGGAGTGTAGGAAGGTTCACTGGCGGCACACACACACCTGTTGGCTTCCTTTACACACAGACTCTGACACTGTTGTTGTCAAATATGAATAGTTTGAAATCTCATAGATTTTTAGTTTTTGCTCAATTTTAACCATACCAAGCCTTACCAGGAAGACATCCGGGTCACTACAATGACCACATGACTCATTTACATGAAATGACACCTGTCAACCTGTAAATAATTACTCATAGTGAGCAAATGTGAAATTTGTCTTCTTTTAATTTAAACTGATGCACAGCATGACAGAAAGATTCACTTGATTTTAGCATGAACATATTTCAACAATATCACCAAGGAAATATCTGGTTATTTGATTTTGGAATCCTGGGTTTTACAAGTTGTGTGTATGTGTGTTGGACAGTGATGGTGTGTTGAAACTAGTAAGTCATTGTAACGCGGTAACGACCTTTGATGTCTCGGTGGTTGCACTCCATACTGGCTGTGCAGGTTTGCATTTCCTTCTGGCAACGTCCAGCTCAACCAGGAAACTTGATCTTAAAGATAGACTCCACAAACACAATATTCCTCCATTAAGTTACTTCCTTACATGCAGGTGGTTGGATGAAACGGTTTGCAAAACGTTTGTTGCTACGAGATTTTCTCAGAAATAGAAGTGAAATCGCAGAATATGAAGCAATGAAGGAACGGAATTGAGAGATTTTTCTCCTCTCCTCCCTCATTTGACTGATTTGGTCTTCTGGGGCCAATACTAATATTAAAAGTGATGTATTCCGATTCCTAATATGCCCGTGGTCTTGCCAAAACCTTTGTGAAAATATAAGGTTTAAATGATACTCCAAAAGCATTATTTGACTTCAATTATGGAAAAATACAACTGCCACATTGGTTGTTATTTAACTGGGGTTTCTAAGCTTAAAAATTGAAGTCACATGGGCTCACGGATTTATGAACCTGTCACCATGGGATGAGTGGGGGCAAAGTGTCAAACTGATAACTGCGTACTCATTCTTGTGGACATGTGACTAAACAACGTACACGGTATGTAGGCTAAGCATTATTCAGCTTTGAACTCGTGGACAGCCTTGCAATAATTTCAAGAGGATCCTGCTATTATCAGCTATGGTAATAAACACCACTAAATTGGTTTGCGATAAAGGAAAATCCAAAAGAGACAAATTAAATTCATCACGTCCCGAGTTGTCATGGCAGCCGTGCAGGTGACAGCGTTTTCAGACGCAAGCCAATGATCTAAGCGCAGCCTCAAAAATAAAAGACAAAAGCTTCACACCAGCGCAGACGCCATTGATCATGACCGGCACAAGTGGAGGCTCAATGGACACACAGAAAGGTGCCATTCAGAGGAAATTAAGGGTTTTTTTTCAGAGCTCTCTGATGTAGATGGCATGAATGGGCAGCCGATTTTAACAAGGGGATTTTGTCCCATGCTGCTTGAATGGGCAGAGCTCGAAATATCCCACATCTCATCTCTGTATTATTCAGACTACTGTTGTGTTACTTGAATGACAGAAGATAAGGCTGATATAAACTTATTTGGCCAATAAAGTTTGGATTGCAGCTGCTACCCACTTCCTGACAAAGGCACTCCTCTTTAATTTTACTATTAGAAGGTTTGCCTGATCAAGTATGAGAAAAACATTTCAAAACTCTAATATCCAAGTACAAAAACACTGCCAAATTCTAATGTGTATACATCCTTTATTCAAGCTTGAGAAAATTAATCTACAGTGGTTTGACACAAGTAATTTATAGGTGACCCATGCAGTTTGCAGAAAAGAAACAATGCAGAGGAAAACAGTGATATGCAACACACATGACTTAATTTAACTTGAGTAAAAACTTTCTTCAACTGCTCTTATTTTTTTAAACTGTAAAATTCATACAATCCAGCTCATACTGTACCCCTCTAGTCAAAGAGTTCGATGCGCATTAAAGGTTTGACAAATTTGAATGCAAACAGCAGTTGTCTATAAGGCAGCTCTGGACCCCTCTGGTTTTGGTTGATGCTTTGGAAGAATAATTGAGTTCACTTTAAGGAAAAAAACCCTCCGTCTCCACAAAGCGATGACAAAATGTTAACAAAAAACATCCATAAAAACCAAGCCAAGAGGAATGTGTGGAATGGTGAAAACTTGACACACATGATTACTTTTCATTTACATACACACATATCAGATGTAAATAAGCTGTTTTTTTTCCACCAGGGATTGGTCAGATTTCAGAGCTGTGCATCCATTCACATCCAAGTCGTGTGTCATTTTATCTGTTTTACTTAAAGCGATACGAGTTTATACATCATCTGTACACTTAAATGAAGTGTTTGAAGTTGGGGGTAAATTAATTGTTAAGTTGGGGGATGGACGAAGGGTTTAGGCAGCTATCAGTTGCTTCTGTAGAGGAACATCGATCCAGACCAACCTCAGAATTTTGGGTTGCAGGTCAGGACGTCACAAATAGCACAAACACACAAACGCCGAGTGGCACAGTGTGGTTGTGCTCCTCTGGGAGCACACTGGTGGAGCCTAGCGCAGAGTAACCCCGCTGTTCAGCAGGCTGTCCTCATAAATAAAACCAACCACATCCAGAGCAAGTACCCCTGGATTCATTCAGTCACCTCTCAGTTCATGTCTGCCTAGATAAAGTGGCATTATTATTTAGACTGGCTGTGGTGTTGGGTCTGTCCTGAGAAATAACTGACCTGTAAACTGAGTCACTGAGTTGAGGTAGACTGGGAACTAAGATGTGATGAACTGGTAGGAAGGTCTAATGAGAACAGCCTGCTAAACTAGCAGGGTTTAACCTCAGCAGCCAGCTTGGGCAACGTTTTCACCGGAGCGCTTTGTCACCTCCATCGTAGTGAAGATCTGGAAGAATCAGAGGAGATGCAAGTCATGAAGTTTTTTTTGTTTTTTTTTTAAACGACATTTTTATTAAAGCTAGCTCCAAATTAAGAAAAAGCTCACTGCAGACCTTTTGCAAATGTTAAGAATCAGGCTTTTTCTCTGATTGGTGAAGACACCATTGCCTTACCTTCCCACACTTATTTGACTTAAGCAACAACAAATGTTGTCAAATTTATTTCCTCTACCTTTTACCAAATGGTTTCCATTCTATTAACCGACTCGTATTCTCAATTCTGGCAAGAAATGATGTATTTGCATGCATCAGAGGTTAGAACAAGAACATCCTGCATTCTTTTCCTGGAATGGAGCCCATTTCCCCATTTCCGCTGCTCAGCATCCTAACGAGCCAAATAAGCTCGACGTTACCAGCTTTTGTTAGCTTCCATCTGATTCGCTAAGGCAGAAATCAAAGCCAGTTTGCGTACATTAACCACAAGCACCTACTGCTCTATAATGGCCTTTTCTTTATATACTTCTTCAAATCTTTCAAGCTTTACAGTAGTAGTTAATTCATAGTACCTTATTAGTTGCAGCTAGTTAACATATGCACAATGTGATGTAAATTCTGAGACTTTTTTTATAGCATACAAATGATTGAATTTTATGGAAGCTTGGTGCCAGTTCAGTGAATTTAGATACAAATGTAGATTTATGTGTCAGTACCTCAGCACAGGTAGGGTGAATGCCGATGGTGCCGTCCAGATGCTCCTTGGTGGCACCACATTTCATGGCTGCACCATAACCCTGTGTTACCTCCCCAGCATTTGGACCAAGGTAATGGAAGCCAATGACTCGTTCCTAGACATCATGGCAGAGTTTCAGAACACTCGATACAATAGAAAATCTTCAACCTATTGGCGTCTGACTTAATTGCAACAACACCACTTTGCTTTATACTCTGGCATCTGTGGAACACAGGTACACTTACATTGTCCAGTTTATTGCAGATGACCTTAGCATAGCATTTGTTGTTGTCCCTGCCAGGAATAGTGAACTCCAGAGGCCAGAACAGACTGTGGTACACCTGGAAATAAAGTAAATAAATAAATAAAATAAGGGTGAATAGGACGAATTACAGCAAGAACCAGATTCGCGTAAACACAGGATAGCATTTCTCCGATGACTCTATTTAAGGTTTGGGGCCAACTTTAACCAAAGTATTAATAATGCTACTATTCACTTTAGAGTTGCATTAATTTTTTACTTTGATATGTCTTGTAATACTATCACTGACATTCAGAATTCACAATTGACTGCAAAAATGTCTCATTTCACTTCCCATTTGCCCTGTTATTCAAAACCAAGGGGAAGTGAAGAACTTAGAGCCAAATGAACTATGTTTGTATCTAAAGAACTCTTATGACTGTTAGATGACAAACTATGGCCATTAAAATTAATTAACCAGTGTACTCCGGCACACTTAATGTTACATTAAATTTACAAAATGAAACCCAAGTACACAGAAAAAACAAACAAGTTCTCCTTCTACTCGAGTGTTTTTATTCATTCAATGAAGCTATCGTCTTTTAGTCACATTGAACTATAGCCAGCTCGAGGATTGAATCAGGTGAAACTGATATCTACTAAATCATTCAGAAGCTTGTGTGTGCGTTACCTCAATGTTGTCCTGCCCATAGAGCTCGATGGCTCTCTCCTCTGACAGCCCACAAGAGCCATACTCCAGTGGGGTGAAAACAGTGGTGGGGACATTGACATAGTCACACTGCGTAAAACAGTAAAATGCAGTTTGTTGTGAGAAACAAAGGCATTATGGTGTTTAACAACATATATGGTTACAGAACAATTTCATCCCATTTGTAAGGTATCACCATGGACTAGGATGATATGGTCAAAATATACCTTAATATTCACGGCATGACAGTAATGGTTGTATTTTTGTTTTCAAAAACAAATACCACGATTAATGTAACAGTGATAATGTAACCATTTGTACTTTGTTAAATAAAGCTAAAGTATAGAGAAGAAAAATAAGCCTCACTCAAACATTCTCTATCAAATTTCACAATTTTTATCAGGAACATAAACACTGAATCACAAGAGACATTAAGATGTTTTAAAAACTGTAACAAAGTAGTTCTTGCAGCCTATATTTATGTGTGCGCCACACTTGCTCGCATGGCTAGTTAAAACTGTGCAAACAGGTTTCGTGCAGCCACTCTTTGCTGTGACACCTCGTTCGCAAAACAGTAGCACAACTATTATTCGGTAGCAGCATTCTATTTGAGAGCTCCAGGGCTCACATGTTGGCCAACTGACAATCCAAAAAGGATCTTAGGCACCACTCATGTTTACAAAAAAAAAACTATGGTTAATTCTTTCTATTTCATTAAGAATCTTGACCATCAAAACAGAAATGTTGAGCTATTCAGAATATTGTAATTCATATCAAAATATGTAAATAATTGAATATGTCAAACAGGGCTGACGCAAACATGTTTCCCGATTCCCTGATCAGCATGAGTGTTTTACGTACCCTTAGTGTTGAGCCGTCATAGAGGCGTCGTGCCAAAAGTTTGCCAGCCTGGATGGCTACAGGGGTCAGCTCCCATTTGCCCTCCAGAATGTCACCAATGGCGTAGATATGGGGCACATTGGTCTGCTCCTCATCGTTCACTGGAATTTTTCCATTTCTGGTGTGTGATGAGACAAAACACTTAACATATCACATTTAACTTATAACCCTGACCACCTTCATACAGACAATTTAAAATGCATTTTTGTCCCACAGGAGAATTCAAAAATGCTATAATACAGAAAACTAAACAACGTAATACAGTGGTTTCCCTGGATATAAAAACTAACTTCTGAAAAACATTTTGCTCGTTAGTGCCAACTGTTGGATCAAGTCCATTTATTTCTTCTGTGGTAGTTGAAAAGAAGTTATGAAAGACAACCTTCTGATGTGTGCTGAACCCAGCAGCCCGATAGCTGGGTGCTGCATAATCTGAATCATTTCTGTGGTCATAAGACCGTGGCATGACAACTGCACTCTTAAACTTGCCTCACGTTGACTTAATCTCTGTGATTTCAACCCCACGGGTTAATCCATTCATCCGCACTTACATACAATGGAGAGCAAATATCTTCAAAGCAAAAAAAATTTTCAGTCTCAATGCTATCAATACTAGAAATAATCAAAGGCAGGTTGTGAGATATGTAGAGATTTCAAAAGTGAAACTTAAAAGCTTTAACTCCTACTTGGAAATTAATATATGGCCAAAACCTAAAACTTCCAAGGCTTACAAACATTCCCCATGTAAAGGGGGTAAAGGTCAACAAAAAACAAAACAAAACAAAAAACGAGGGGCATCAAGAAGTGGAATGGGCCCAAACATGACAAAAATGCCATATTACAGAAGTCATCCAAGACAGCATATTAGCAGTTTATCATAGCATAGCATACTTTCTAGCATTCCTTCTCAACTTCCACAGACTCACACACACGCACGCACGCACACACAGGCGCACTCACACACGCACTCACACACACACTCACACACACACTCACACACTCACACACACACTCACACACACACTCACACACGCCTCTCCTGCAGAGCAAATACTGCTGAATCACCATGACTGTATCCTGAGTCTTAAAGGCACAGGCTGGCCCATGTGGTGTGACGTAAGCAGGAACCATAGACAGAAACTCACTTGGGATTGACTGTAACCCCCGCTTTGTCTAGGCCAATGTTCTCTGTGCATGCATCTCGACCCACTGCAATCAAAACCTGAAGAATAAGGTACTTTTAGTTATCACAAACACTGTCCTAAAAAATCATTCCAGCCATAAGATGAAGGCAATCTATTAACAGATAAATGCAGCAGTTTCATTAAGACTTCAGATACATAACAGGAAGTAAAAAAAACAAAAAAAACAGACACGTTTCTATGTGGATTTAACCCACTTGGCATTAAGCATGTGTAAAGGCAGCATTGTAGTCTATTGTTTCTGTACATAGAAACCAATCAGAAAAACAAAACAAACATTGAAATCAATTCAACATTATTCACATGTATTTATGTAATGTTTACTTAAAATAATAGATTGGGAATTTAACAAAGCCAAATTGCACAGAGTAATACATACAGTGTTGTATTCTCCCTCGATGATCTCATCGGTTTCAGTGGACTTTGCTGTCACCTTCAGCCTGCCTGGAGTGCCCGCTTCCAGCTCCTCTATCTGACACATACATGTGTGAGTAAAATGAGGCCATGGTTGCAATTCTTTCACAAAGACTGGAAATACACTCAAACTGAAGCTACCCATGCCATTGCTTCAAGGGTAGAATACAAGTTTAATATGAACAAGAACGGACATATTATTGAAATAATTTGTAATGCAGGCATACACTATATTAGACGTGTATATATGAATCCAGTCTATTCCCTGCGGCAAGTTGGCAAGCTTGATGTGAATCTGCTTTTTTGTTTGAGAAATCACTGTGACTGGCAGACAAATGCAAGTGAATACATTACTCACACCACTGTGTAATAACACTTTGTTCCCTTCATGTACTTGAACAAGTTAACATATGATTTATCGAATGAAAATTCAGCTGTCAAGAGACAAAATGGAGGCTAGTCACTCACCTTCACAGGGACATATCTGCGGAGGAACTTGACACCATGTTCCTCCATATGCTCCCCAGCACGGTTGGCCATGTCCTGGTCAAAGCCTCGCAGCAGAATGGACCGTACCATGACGGTGACATCAAGACCGATGCCAGCCAAGAACCCACCACACTCTAGAGCCACATATGATGCTCCAATCACCAGAGTCTTTCCCGGGCAGTACGGCAACGAGAACAGGTCATCACTGGTGAACAGACACAACACAGAAGGAGGTAAATTAAAAACATGAAGAACGGGAAAACAAAAAGCATAAATACCTGCCATGTCTGATCAAGTCTGTTGGTGCCTTATGAAACAACATGACCTTTGAGTTTCTATGGAAGACTTTTGGCAACAAGTAACCAACGGAACAGTCTAAATTTCCACAACCACAGCATAATCACAGAAAACGCTGGGGGGACAACTTCATACAGCAGCACTTTTTAAATGGAAGCCACAAGATGAAGCCACCTGAGACTCATACAAATCTGCTGAACATAAGCTCTTGTGCCATCAATGACCCTGGAGGCGGCTTGCAACACAGGGGTGTTCGCTCCAATGGGTATTTGGCACTATGCTCTCACCTGGTGATGCAGTACTCCTTGTCTCCGGGGATGCCCAGGTAGCGTGGTCTCTCTCCTGTAGCTAAAACAAACTTAGCTGCTGTGTAAAATGTCTCCTTCCCTCGCTTGTTTACTGCCTAGAACAAAATACACCACAGAGAAGCTCAGAGTCGCTCAAAAATGTGCAACAATATGAGACAGTCTCACGAAATACACACTGCTTGCGTTGATTGTTTTTAAGACAGGCAGGATGTTTTGATGTGCGTTTGCTTTGGGTGTGACTACAGGTCAAAACATGTTGTATTAGAACGGATAGGTTTAAGTTGAACACCCCATTCAGTGCATAATGGGTTTCTGTTGTGAACAAACATTTCAGTGAAAATGCAATGACCTTGAGTTTGTGTGGCTCCACAAACTCTGCATAGGCGTTGACATAGTTGACACTCTTGTCTCTTAGAGCCACCCTGTAGCCCCAGTTCAACGAGCCAATGTAGTTGTTCACCGCAGTCTTCATAGTTTCCCAGTTGTGTTGCACTAAAAGAAAGACACCCACAAATGGAATGAATGTACATGACAACAACTGAGTCATGAAAAAGTTGGACTCTGATTTACCATGGCAAACTGATGTAATGTCCCCCCTTCGTGACCTCCTGGGTCTTGAGTTTGAACCCTCACCTTTCTCTTCAAACTCCCAACCAAACATGCGAGCATCCTGCATGGCCGTGCCCAGCAATGCGGTCTGGTGCATCAACTTCTTAGGAATGCATCCAACATTCACACACGTTCCACCCAGACCTGGCCAGCACAGAAGAATATATTAACCAATAAAGGATTTCCCATACGTGTAATCAACAACACACGCTATAGGGGTCTTACCCCAGGTGGTTCCTTTTGGTGTAGGTACAACATAGTCCAGTACCATGACCTTCTTCCCCAATGCAGCAGATTCCTATTGAGAACAGAGCAAACGCTAAATTAAAAAACCCAAAACAAAACAAAACACAATTCTCAAAAGTATAATAAAATTGATTTAGCATTTGATTATGTCTCTGCAATCTGATTATGTCTTTGAACAGCTCACAAAAAGATACAACCAATATGGCCAAAAAAAATATTTCTGTTCATTGGTCAAGAAGAGCCTAATTTGGGACCCCTCTCACAGGTGTAAGACTTTCCTTTGTTTCTGATGTCAGCTGATTAAATGGCAGCAAGGTGAGGCTCCGGTGACCAAAGTGGTACAACCTCAGTCAATTTGCATCTTGTTTATACCCAACATTTTTTCAAGGGTAATTTTCCTACCTGCCATTTAGTTTCATTTTTGGAACACGTTTCACTGGACAGTTCACCAAGATTACAGTTTTGATAAACAGACACACCTGTCAGCACCATCAAGATAAGATAAAAGGCTCGAGACCTTCCCAATTAAAAAATGTTAAAGTAGCCCAACTTCTTTTTCAAGCACTGAATTATATTCAATGTTTAACCAAGTATTATATAGGTGTCAAAATGCCTGTGTGTTGACATAAACTTTCCAATACAATACAAGGGACACTGAACATACAACATGCAAGGCAGGTTTTTTTCCCCTCCCGTCACCTTTGAGCAGGCCAGGCCTCCAGATCCTCCTCCGATGACAATTAGGTCGTAGTCATAGACCATATTATCTGCACTCAGTAGCTGCTGCAGGACACCATCTTTATGGGCCTAATAGAGATAAAGGAGTTTATTCAATGCAAAGTCCCACCATTATTTTATTCTTCAGTAAAACAAATTGGAAATGTGACCTAAAGTCTGTTCAAGCAGGTGTTTACAATGGGTTTATGATTCACTTTTAGTTATGTGAGAATTGTAGTTTAATGCAATGTTAAGTGCAGTTAGAAGTGTGGGTTAAAGAAACCTGGTGTGGGACATGAATGTGCGTTTTCAATCACAATGATTAAAATGTGCATTTGGTTTGATCAATCTAAATAAACCCACTTGAATGTTTTTGTCATTGGGAAAAGCCACTTCATTGAGTAATGTCACGCTACAAAAGACTAAGTGCGAAAGAGCGGATACGCAATCCGTTTAAGACAGCAGCTCTGGTTTGTTGACGTTTACTTGTGCGTACCTTCAAAGTTTCGTCACAGCCCCCAATGTGTGCTTTGTTGATGAAGACATTAGGAACAGTTTTCTGTCCGGTCATCTCAAGCAAAATCTCCTGGTAGTTGGGTCCATCCTCTGGAGAGACAGTTCAAGACCATGATGTAAGCAGACAAGTGATGAATAATTGTTGATGTATAGCGCATGCACTTCATCACTAACAGATTAATAAACGTCTCCACGGCAAACGAAAACATTAAACTGATGATGTAAAACAGCATACCAATGTACTGGCACTCCCTGAATGAACTACAGAAATAGTACTACACATGAACACAAAGATACGAGGAGACAGGCGGCATGAACAGAGACATGGCATCTAGCTGATGAACCCACAGTGAGTGACTCAGCATGTTTGATGCTTCAAACTGCTGTCCAGTGTCTACGATTTTAACCACATTATCTTTGGAACAAACTGCACTGAAATGCAAATAGTTTTTTAAATCTGGATGACGCCACAAAAATACAGACCGCACAGGGCAAACATACAGTGTCAAAAAAAAATACCACTTAGTCGGACAACACTCAGAAATAACGACCGTGCATCGTCCATAAGCTCCGACAAAGCGTGCACAACTGCAGCCAAAGGTCAACTCGATTAGCTGAGCAACATTTGCCATATCTTACATAGTAAATGATATATCCTTGTTGCAAAATGTATTTTAAGAGCGGGTGTAAGTCATGCCTGGAACTCCTGATTATATATGCTTAAATGTTCTCAGCATACTTCCAGGGCGCAGCACAACACACAAGGTGAGTGAGTACTGTGTCATGATGACGTGACACAAAAGTCGAGGTGATCACATTCGATATATCTGGATATAACGAGAAAAATTTTTTTTATCGATACAAGAGCGGAAATTTATGCCACAGGGCCTTGAGTATTTTCTAGGAAAAACACTGCGTGGGGTTTTCTCTGCATCCTTCTCCTCAGCAACATTTGCAGGGCCCATTCAGCTTTTTTGAGTGTGTGCAGAGACAAACACTTCAGATAAACCAATCAGGAAAAGATTGCCAAAGTTGAGATGTTGGCAATGGCTGAGTACATACAGACTTGTGACACAACAAATGTTGACCTGAAAGGTTTACTTAACTGCAAATTACAACACATTAAAAACACATTTCGCAGCCTTACCCATGAGATCCAACTCCACCACGTTGTACTCGACATTCAGCTCTTTGAAAAGATCTTTCACCTGGTAAGACACAGGAGATGTAAACTTTTCATCTACGCTTCGGCATTTAAAATTTACACAACATATGAGCCCCCCCAACAACATATTTATCCCGTGACAGCCTAGCTTTATGAAATACGCCAATGATAGCATAACGGTTTTACAATCCCGCTATAAGCAGTGAAATCCACCCTTCACAAAACACCACATGCAAGCATACAAACAATTGTTAGACTAGCTTGCTACAACCGCTAACAAGAGAATAAAATCTCATATAATACAGTTAGCTAAGTTTTTGTTGTGTGTAAGTCAAAGTGTAAACGGCGTCAGGGCCTGGAGCAAAGTTACCAGCTAGAAATTTACATATGTTTACTAGGCTTATGCTTACACGTAGACAACGTTTTTCTCTGAGGAGTCTATGTTGTCCTTAACGCGTAGTTTTCCGAGAAATTTATATCTGAGAGTCACTGGGAAGCTCCAACATGTAGGAAGTGTTAAGGGTGCTAACATAGCCACGCCAGTAATTAGACGTAGCCCGTTTAATCAGCATGAAGTTACGAGCATGTATTTATGCCGGCGAAAAAAAATGTGCTTACCTTTAGACAATACGGACACTTGCGTTTACTGAAAACTATGACTTGGTTAGAGTCAATTAGCTGCTGTATGCGGGATTTGAGTTCATTCTTCCCGGCGTCATTTTCAACGGGAGGCATTTTCCACCGTTTCCTAGTTTTGGCTTGCGCTTAGCAAGCTTCTATATACGCTTGCTCAAAAATGCGGAAAACTCCACGAAACAAAAAAGAATATTAAAATGTGGTCCGGGGAGAAAATGTATCTTATTTCTTCCACCAAAGATACGCCAGTTACACGTAGTGGAAGAAGAGAGACGACCCTTCTAGATCCTTTCCGGCTGCTCTCAGCCGCTCGACAACCTTACGGCTCCGAACGTCTTACTATTTCTTGCCCCGGCACTTTAAGGTTCGTTTGATTTGAATCACAGCGTTCACCGCATTCCTCGTTGGTATACGTGGTCACAAGAATAACTCCGCCTATTCCAGCCAAGTTCAGATCATAAAACGTGCTATCCCACAAAACGTCGGCGGATCGCCCATTCGTCCAGTAAAGGCACAATCATTGATACTTCCCGCCAGCAGTGTCATGACAGCACGACGGCTGGTTACCATGGATGTAGACTGTAAAATATGTTTATTCTTCCGATAATCCAATACGATAGGAAGACTACAGAATTCAGCTACATGTAGAGTTTGTCAAAACTAGTAAACTTGGGTAAAACAGTATTACTGGTGTTATAGGCAGAAATAATTTTTTTTGCTTACTGTGAAATCATGGAATTCATCAGTTTCTGATGTTGCGCCACCTACAGGTGAAAGTACCTTACGATAAGTTATGAGTAGAGTTGATAGGCAATATCTAGTGGTGGTGTGCACTTAGTGTCTTTGTGTCACAGACAAAGGAACTTGTCAGGTTTCAGGAGACTGACGCATTCGTGCCTGGACGAGGCTCAAACATGAACGTCAAGACCTCCAGTTTTATTTTACTTTTAACTTATAGTCGACCTGGATTTTCCTTTCTGAAATGCGTGACATTCACAAACAAATCAGCTGGACATTCTCTGGATCATTTGGCACAAAATGACATCCATGTTACAATGACCCATAAAATCACAACTGGTAGGCAAAGTAAAAAAACGTGTAGTCACTGGAATCATTTTTATTAAAGTGACTGTGGCACACCCAAAGCCCAAGTACCAAAATAAAGCATGCAAAGGGTTTTTGTTCAGATTTTAACTCTGTTTACCATCAGTTCATCAGAACATGACCCTCCGGTTTGTGTCTGGCACAAACACACACCCATGACACAAACTTTGACGTAATCATATTCAAGGCCATTTAAGGTCTTGACATGTTTATACTTGATTGTCCAGTATTACCAATCCTGAAATGGGAGGCCAAACCCTACACAATTACATACCAGAGTATACATAACAAAATTGTGTATGTATGACGTGTATGATCCTGTACTAAGCAGTAGTAACATGTTGGAGTGTAATCTCTTTGTAGGTAGGCTTACTAGTGTGTGAAAAATACAGATCATGTGATTAAATTCCTTGCTGCTCCACGCTCTATTGTTGTCTGAGAGAACTCCACAAGTCAGTGTATGGCTCATTAACATTATAGAGTCCAAGGCAGGTAAATACAATTATAAATACAGGTAGTACACAAGATATATGTACAGTATATACACGCTGTATATACATATACTGTATGTGTGTGTGTAAAGAAGCACGTAAATAGCTGTATTTAGGCCGATGCATTACTTGACTAATGTTGACAAAAACGCTTTTTTTTTTTAAACCAAGACTTAAATTGGCTCCCGTAAATGTCTCATTGACAAAAACACTATCAGTTGTGGCTGGTGTTTATTTTGTCATTTGTTATATATTAGTAGACTGACATATAGATATAAATGAGGATGATGCTTCATGAGGATGTAAACATTTGATTTCCTTTTGCTTGGAAACTCAGCTGGCACACAGTAATGTTATATTTGTATTTTCAGACGTAGATGATCACATCAGTTAAACTTCACTGAGGACACATCCCCACCAGTGGAACGTCATTATTGTGCCTTGTGTTTGACACCAGGTGATGGTGCTAGAGAGCCGTGCAGTGACAGAAGATGGCCTGTTACACTTTGAACAGAGTTGAGATATTTCTGCCTCACAGACAGTTAGTCACAGTCACACTGCATCGACCTGCATCATGTTAAGAAAAAGTGTACACCCAAAAATCTATCATCACTCCGTCATGCATCTCTGATGACTGACATTGCTTGTTGTTGTTGTTGCCGGGTGAAGGGGATAAGGGAGGAGAACTGGAATCAGCATCAGGATCTTAAAAATCACATTGGCATCTTCTTGGAAAATCAACCAGACCCTAGAGACCTAATGAGGCAATAGTTGTCCTCACTCTGTTATATTTCCTTCATCGTACAGTGACTCACTCGCTCGCTCAGACAAAGAGAGACAGAAAGAGAGAGAGAGAGAGAGGTTGGGAGTTAAACCATATGGGCTTAGAAGCTGTATAAACAAGATGAGAACAATTCCCACATGCTTTCTCACATGATATGATGTTGCAATTTGTGGAACAATGGTGAGTGAGGTTTAGAACACTTCAAGTTTAGATTGAGAAAGGTAACACTTGTAGACTCTGGCCTTGTATAATATTTCTAGTACAACACATAATTAGGAAATGTCATACGCTGTTGGTTGCAGGACGATAACATGTCTTAACATGGATGAGCTTGTGTTACACAGTGACTCCATAGTAGTCAAACACAAGATTTTTTTCATCATTTGTGCTCTGATTTCACAATATCTGGATCCATTGACTCGATTTGAGAATTTTCAAAATAAGAGTGGTGCATAAAAAAAAATATATACAAATGAAATGTTGAACGAGGAATGTAAACAAGCCCCATTAGTCTGGCACAGGACTACAATTAAACATTAAAATGGAATGTGTGAACAATGTCAAAGTGTGGAAATTATGACAAATGCTGATTGATTCTGAGAAGTTTAGAGAACAGAGGTGTGTCTTGTTTTTTGAAAGTATACTGAGCTCAGGCTCGCTGCGCACAGTTTTACAGCTCTGGGTAGAATTGAGAAACAAAGAGTACAAAATCAAGGAGGAAATGGGGGTCTTGTCATAACCGCAGGCCTCGTGGGTGTTGCAACTGGCTGCTGTAGATGTTTGAATGTGTTTGGTCTTAGTTTGGTTTAGTAAAGTTTGGGATACTCAGATGCATCTGTCTCCAGTTACCCAAACTCCAAATAACTAACAAGGAGCAGTGAAATGTGTGTCGGTCTATGTCAGCATCCAATTAGAACGGTGTGTGCTTTTAGAATAAAACTCTATAAAAAGCAAAAAGTGGTGCCATAGCGTAAGAGTGTTAAGGAAAGGAAAAGTCACTTTCATAACATTACTTATAGTTATGGTAACAGACTATGAGAAGAAATCTACGTTTGTATACACAGAACGAAAGTGCAAACTCCAGGTCAACGGTGGATTTGAACCCAGAGCCTTCTTAATCTGACACAACAAGGCCAATCCCTGAGCCACTATGTCGTAATCTGTAGTTAGTGGATCTGTGCAGGTATGAATGAATTGTTCTTTGGACGTACACATCAATAAGGATTCTCTCCTCTGGTTGGAGTGTGACCACTTGGGGAGGAGGTCGACATCCCACTGGGCACAGCTGCAGTTAAGGTGGATCACCACAGGACGGGGCTGGTCCAGTACTGGGATCAGATGAGAGTCGCTGATGTCTAAGGGTGTTGCAGTATTTTTAAACCCTTGTCCAGATTATTTCATATGAATTGCATTTCAAAAGGCAACCTGAGCTGCCATAGCATATTTTCAGAACGTCCACAACTTTTGGGAAGGAACAATTAGAAAACATTTTGTAGAGTCATCGCTGTGCCTGGGATCTGTTCTGTTCTGCACTGTTGCTTCCTTTGTGTCAACATTGTCCAAATCTGAACTTTTGGAATTAAACCACGGACTGGCATTCCTCTTCAATAAAATCATTCCAGGGGTCAAAGTGCTACACCAACCTGTCTCACCTTAGACTCTTCTTCATCTTTGATTATTGGAAGGAGGACATGAACTTCGTTGTTCTTTAACACGCTATATTTTATTAAACGATGACTGACTTCACATACATAATTAAAGAATCTAAGCAAAGTAGGTCTCTATACTGTTTTATTCTGGGGTTACCTGTTTTGTGTACAATTGTATCACAGATTGTACTTTTAATAGCAAAGTCAAAGGTTTCTCTGAAAAATGTAGTTGATGGAAGAAGCAGCAGCTCTCTAACATGGCAGTATGTCTGAGCGATCTTTACGTGCTCCTGCTTCTTCCATCAGGTATATTTTCTGGATGTTACCGTTCAGTATCATGCTTTAGTCTTGTGGAGTTCAGCATAAGGGCTTTTACTTCAGAGCTACACAAAGGATAGTTTCTCTGATAGAGTTTGCAGGATAACATCTGGACAGTTGAGACTTCCATGGCCTGTGATTTAGAGATGTTTTATTGTAAAGGCAGGGAAAAGACCCTGGTTTCCCTTTCTGGGAATGTCTTTCCCTAAACACAATACTAAATTCTGTATCACAATAAATAAATCTTGTCACTGGAGGACCCGACTTGGCTGTGGTAATAGCAATTTCTCAACAAAGAAGGGAAATAAACCCATCATAGAGTATAAGCAGTATTCCCTCTCTTAGCTTTCCTTACCGAGCTTTTCATTTGATGTTTTTTTGACAACCTTTGGTGAAATGCACACAAAAAAGAAAGATACAAGAGAAATTCATATTCTGTTATTTATAGGGTGGAGGTTAATATGGAAAGGTGATATTCACAGTGGAAGAGACTGGGCATTCCTCCAGTGTGAACATGGTGCACCATTACTTTTCAGTAAGGGGCCTTTCTCTGGGTGAGAACATCTCTCAGAGGCCTGTTTCTTCTCCACGTGCCTGCTGCTCTGCTTATTTGTTGTATGAGGTTTTTAGTCATGGATCCTCTGGGAGACACAGGCCCTAACTGCTGTATTAACTTTACTACAAACAGATGAGAGATAAAATTAGATTACTTTCCTGAGATTACACGGATATTCAACCGCTGCTCGCTCAAATTGTTCTCTTTTCGATTAATTCTGGTTTATGTTGACGGAAATGACAGGCTTGATGAGACCAAAAAACAAAACAAACACTCAGATCATTCAATGGGAGGTGAAACTTCATTCTCACATCATCTGTTTAGGTTTGGGTGTGTTTGTGTTTCCTGCTGATTTCCTGCCCCAACAGATCATGTAAGTACTTTGACAAGGCTGGTCTATAAAAAATTGCATTTGCTTACATTAAAGGCATTAAAGTATAGAACATTAAGCTTAAGCTGCCATTTGGGACACTTTTTTTCCCCAACCCACAGGTTATGCATAGGTCAGAGGAGGGCAGAGGTCAGGCTCAGATAGACAGCATCAAAGTTGAAGCTGTTAAGGATCAATGTTTTGCTCAATAACATATCAGTAGACCCTCAACCTTTATGTTACTGTGAACATCCTAATAACATCACAGAGAGAACTTTATGATCCTCTACCATCATTTCTAAAGATCCCAGCTGTAGGATACATTGTCTTGTCATAAATGACGGATGTTCAAATATTGATCTTCCACACAGCGTCTACAAAAAGGTCTTGTCCGTACCAAAACCCCCGAGGTGAGTCACATCAGACTTTGTAAATACGTAGACGCTGACAGGAGCAAAAAAGGCAGCAAAACAAAAACCCAAACACTCCCACATCAGCTGCCAGACCTTTGGTTTAAAAGTGGTAATATTGTGGCTTCCTGTGTGTGTAGGTGGCCTTGTGCATGTGTGTGTATAAGTGTATGTGTGCTTGTATGTGTGTGGGTGTACTTGTGGAGAGAAGAGAGCTCATTCCACCATGTCATGCTCAGGACAACATGCAGACTGGTGGGTGTGTGTGTTATGTCTCTTATCACCTTTGCTCTGACAGAAGTGTGTGTGTTCCTTTGTGTGTGTGTGCGTGTAAAGAAATACATACATTTAATGCTGAATTGCCAAATGTTCCAGTCTTTTCCACTTTTACAGCAGTTGTAAGCAGCACTGTTTTTCTTTTATATATAAAAATATATACATATATATATATATATTTTTTTTTTAAAATATCATCGTTCCTTCTCCTTTTGGCACCTTGACCCTGCTCCTTTGCTTGGCTATAGCCTGGAAAATGTTTTTCCACACTCCCCAGCCAAATCAGCAAAGGTCACCTGTCTTTTCACTCTTTCTTGTTTTTTCCATCTTTGAAAATAAGAGAGGACAACACAAGCCACACTGTCACGGGATTCAGCAGATTCATCAGATATTATTTTAATTTGGATTCATTGTTCGTTTTCATGTCATCCTTAGTTTGTGGGCCAGCAATCACTGAATGACAGCTTCAGAATAATCAAAGAGATTCCCATTTAGCTCCTATTAGACCTTCCGTGAGGTCAGAGCTGTCATTCCTGCCAACATAGGCTGAAGCTTCCTCAAAGTTTTCATGCCGGCTCTATCTTAAAAACCCACTTTGACATGTTTCCGCTTAAATCAGGGATTGGATTGGATTGGAGCTTGTCATAGCAATGACAAGCTGGACCCGCTTGACAATCCTGTCAATCCATTTTTTAAAGGTTTAAAGGTTTTTAACCATACTGATGTTTTGTCAGATAGGTGTATGTTTTAATAGCCAAAAAATAGCCTAAATGAAACTTGAATTTCATTGTGTCACTTGCTGTAGCACAAATAAAACATTTTTAATTCACATCCCTGCAGCAACAGGTTTATTACACTCCTAAAAATAGCAACAAAAAGCATTTATATATGGATGGATATATATAGATGGAAGTGAGGATGTGAGAGAAACTCTGAGATCGAAGATTTTGGAGTCAGTAGCCAAAGAGCAGCTGGACAAACATTGTTAACCACTGTTTATTCTGGAGATATTAAGTATTATGTCTAGGAATCTGGGATGTACACCGCCATAACGTACAGGGGCCATACGACTCTTTATATAAGAGTGACAGTTTCTGTTAGTGTTGTAGTTCATATACCTGCTGCCAGTTGTGGTCAATAATGCTTATAGATTGATTGATGACATTTTAAACAGAAGGTTCCATACGTTGAGCCTCTCAGACTGCATGTCTTTCCTTCACTATGACCGCTACAGATCTTAATCTCAACCTGATATTTCCTTTTAAAAATGAGCCAGCGCTTCTGTTTTAATGCTCTGTGCCACTTGAGCAGGAAATCTGCTGTCTTCCTGAGAGATATTCAGCAACGCACTGCGATCATTTCAGATTTCAAAAATTCTCCTTTGATAATTAGCTCATTCATTAAAACAATTCATAACATTCTGTAATTGTTCCATTGTGTAATATCCTGCAGCGATAACTGGCACTGATGTGGGGACTTTTGACGACTTATTTTGGCAGCCATCACATTATTAGTTGCTACAAGGCTCAGTTTAGTGGGCCCACTCCAGGCTGTGTGAAAGTGTGTTTTTATGGGGAGAAAACTTTCTTTGTCTAAGTTCTGTTGCCCTTGGCCGGTAACGCCTCATGACTTAGAATTCTTAAAATCTGGGGCCACCATTTCCTATAGGCTACACACACACACACACACACACATACACACACAAGGAGCCTACAAACAGTCACAGATGGTTCCTGCCTGTCTGTCTGGCATGACAGTGAGTTGTGTTCCAGCAGTGATGACAGACAGAGCAGAGGATGAATGTGTATGGGTTTTCCATGTTCAGTCAGAGTGAATTCTGTCCTGACATGTAGAGAACGTTTGGAAACGGAAAACCACACATTTCTGACATTAAGCATCCTGACAAGGCGGTACAGTAATTAGTGTTAGAGGACGATAAAGGCTAACAGCTCATTGGTTCTCAGGAATCCATTATGAAGATGTAATTGGTTAGTCCCCCTTGCTTTGTAGATGTGTTCCTGTTCCTATTCACCAGGGTGCTCTTTCTACTCTGCATTTTCTTGAGATAAGGTGTGAGTCACGGAGTGCGCGTGTTCGGTCATTGTGTTTGCAGATTTTTATCTAAACGATACACTGAGGTGTTTGGACATTAAATGCAGTTTATTGGTGTGGGTGAGCCCAACTCAGAGAGTGGAAATAACTGTATGATGATTTTTGCAGCAGCAGAGTGTACTCTGGAAGATGTCCCTCTGTAACAGTACTTAAGACTGAAAGTATGGAAAATAAAAATAATAAAATATCTGTTAATTGATAATATTACGTAAATGAACATGATGAAAATGAAAATGTAAATAAAAATGAATTTAGATTCAAATAAAATAAAATAACATACATGACATCACTGCCTCTTGTGGCGTTTTAGATAATTACAGCCGTCGGTTTTTCTGTGGGGACCAGAAAAATGTCTGGTAATATTCAGAGCTCCACCCCAAATGAAGTTTCAGTGACCTCTCTCTCTCTCTCTCTCTCTCTCTCTCTCTGCCTTTCTTTCCATTGACTCAGGATCCCAGTCTGCACACTGGACCTGCAGCAGCTGAGAGGAGAACTCCACACACACACACCAGCCCATGTTTAGAGGTCACAGGGAAAACAGCCCGGATGATGCGTTTGGCGCTCCAGCTGTTCGATGAAAGAAGAGACGCACAGACGCAGAGATGGGCGCCGCTCCGGGACTTTCAGCTCTCCAGACGCGCTGCGGACGCACCGCGCTGGCTCTACCTGTAGCGCTGCTTTTGGCGCAGCTTTGCGCGGCTTTTAACTTGGACACGGAGACGCGCGTTGTGTTCACTGGACCACGGGGAAGTCACTTCGGTTATTCCGTGGAGTTCTTCAATAACTCAGCCAGGTAAAGTCTGAGTTTATAATATACTGAGAGGACAGACTGTATATTTATGTGTGGTATCATCATTATCCTGCTTTTAGCTCCTGTACTTTTCCATAAGTGTGTTATAGTGTTTAGACAGCTCATGCCTGTCGGAAACGTTTTATAATATCACATGTGGATTTGCAGTGTCTTTGTACAACGTGTTTAACTTTGTAAAAGTCGTTACAAAGGTTAAAATGTACTTTAAAATGCTTATACTGATATTGATAGACCTACACACGCACTCTCACACACACACACACAGACTGTACTGCACAACGAGTGTGATTAGAAACAGACATGTAAGTCTAAAGTCTGCACATGGACCATGCATTCAGGGAGGAGGGGGTTCAACTCCTGCCTCTTTGGGAATATGCTAATCCCCCACTGGATGTTTACTGAAGGGACATACAGATGTTCCCTGCTGGTTTTTGTTGACAGATTTGGAAGTGCTGAGGAGATAAAGTCAAAGTTCAAACACGTTCATCTTTATGTAGAGAGTCAGCATGAGACATCACCTGTCTTGGCTTACTGAGGAAAGTGTCCTCTGGCACTGATGAGGGCTACACACACACACACACACACACACACACACACACACACACACTCACACACACACATACAAAATCCAGATGTGAGTATTGCAGCAGTAGTGGTTTAGTGGCTTTCTGTTAATTTTATTTTATACCACGACATCAGAAAGATAGCTGAAAGTTGATGTGGTTATCATACTCGTTTAGTTAGTTAGTTAGTTACTTACTTAGTTAGTTACTTACTTAGTTAGTTACTTAGTGTGACAAGTCTGCAATTTAAATTTACATAGCTCATGTGCTGACATTATTGAAACTAAAAACATGATCCCATTCCCAATCAAGCCAGAAATGATTGCGTCTTCGGCTCCGTTCAGATATAACGTGTGAGTCCACCAGCTGTGTACAGCTGTTGTTGTCTCTGAGGACCTGCAGCGTGTGTGTCACTTGTAATCCAACAGTGAGCAAAGGTTTCAATAGTATTCTGGAAACCTATTGATGGCAACCTTGCAGCAAATCCTGTCTCACCTTATCAAATCTCTGTCTCAGTTTTCAACATGCAGGAGAGCTCACTGACTGTGATGTCGCCGGTGTAATAAATGTGTACGTTGTTCTGGAGGAAATTGCTTAAGTTTCTCTCAGTTTGCTTAACTAAGCTTCAGGTGGTTGGAGCTCACGTCTTGAAGTATTTACTGAGAGTCCTCTGGCGCGTTTACTCGCACATAATAACACTTCAATTTGTCCTAGAACACACTAACATGTTTAATTGCTCACAGATATTGCGGACTGTCCTCATGTGAATCTATTTGCTGTTGGTTTGCGGTGAATAAACAACAGCAGGAAAAGGATGATTTCCTGAAGGAGAGAGAGATGTTCCCTCTCTTATTGGATTGTGTCTCCTGGTTGCATTCTGACAATTATGAGTGTGTTTGGCTGTGGGGATTCTTGTTCAGAGTTGCCCCTTTGTCTCACCATGACATCTCTGTTTTCACCGTCTCAGCACACTGGCCCAGTTTGAGTAAATAATCCTGGTTTAGGAGTCAGGAATGAGACGTTTGGGTAGTCCTATCATATGTTGTGGTGAAAAAAAATATTGTGAAGTGTTTAGTGTAGTGTGAGGTTAAGGATTTGTGGAAGAAGTTGATAAGTAATATGTTTATTTTTAACATTTTATTTAACTCTTGGGTTAAAGATCTCACTGTTTGCACTGTAATACAAATAATCGTGTGTGATGTCAGCGAACTGTTTGAACTTTTCAGTGGACAGACTGGCCAATCAGTGACTCCTGTGGAGATAACAGTGGAGATAAGACACGTCTCTGTCCTGCAGTCTGTAATTTAGGTTGTTCAAATGGCTGCGTGAGGGTTGAATGTGAGTTTAGGCAACTTTGTGCCTTCTCAGCGAGATATCACAGCAATCCCATCAGACGAGTCGTAAGGAGGGAGAAAACACAGTGACATCATTGGGTTGTTTTTTTTAAAGACGTTTATGGCCAACCGCATAACCAACATCTTGAATGTGTGAGTTTAAGGAAGTGTGTTTGTATGTCAGTCAAAATAAAGCAGATATCCAGGTTGAGCATCTGTATTATATACACATAATCATCAGCGGTCACATCATATGTAGAGATAAAATATCACTATTCGGAGGGCCGTAAGACATAACGTTTGACTCGCTCTCATTGGAGCTCATAAATCTCTTGTCATAATTACACGTTACATCTTTGAACTCGCCTCTCAGCCATTCCCTCGGGTGTGCAGATGTTTGTGTTGAACATGACTTCAAGGAAAAGAATCCAGATTTCAAGTCCCAACACAAAACATCCATCACCGGGTGTATGAATGGAATATTGTCAAGTCGGCTGTTGTCGGTAGTTAAAATGTCATTAGGAGTATTTCTAATTGGCTCCGTGTGTACATTACAGCAGCGCACGTGCAGAGATCACAGAGCCGGCGGGGTTTAAAGTGAACCTTTGAGAGCGGAGGCCGTAGAGAGGCTCCATGCTGGATCGGCTTAGTGGCTGCGGAGTGAGTGTGTTATAAGAAAGCTAATGCTGCCGTGTAAATATTCCTCTCCTGCTTTATACAAACTTTTGGAGGTGGGAGGAGCACAGAGTCTGTCTGATCTCTGCTAATATCATCAGTCACCAATGTCTCAAGTTGTGCCACTCGCTCGGAGCCGGGCCTCTTTAAACACGCCTGGCTATAAGTCCTGAATGGTGGCTCGTCTGTATATTTACATGCATGCACTTCACACACACATCCACACACATCATCCAAATAAATACAGCGGTAGTGTTTACAGCATCTGTTTTGCTGTTTGCATGTGTGTCCTTGCCATTCCTTCCTCTCCGGAGGGTCAAACGGTTAAAAATATGCAGGAACGCCTTTATCCAGATGTCTTCTTGTTTAGCGTCCCACTGTAATCCCTTCACTCGTTTGTAATTCTATTTAGAGGAATGTGGAGATGTTTCAGCAGTTCATCCCGAAAGAACGCTCAGAAGTGTTTCGATTGGGAATTTGGTTATAAATGTACCTTGCAAAATGCTCCTGGATCTCCTCGAGCTGGCCCGGCTTTGCACTGACAGTTATGACATTTGCATTCTTCCAAGAACAATTTTCCCATGAAGCCTTTTCTCTTCATTTGAGAAGAAGCGTCAGAGTTACTGTCTCTTCCTCTTTCAGGATGACGCTAAAGAAACACCAAAACTACAAACTCTAGAATTTCCCGGGTACAACACAGATTAGCAATGGCTGACGTGTGGTAACGTCTACCGAACATTTGAATTTGTGCTTTGTTTTGTTATGCAGATTGTGGTAAACGTGATGAGCGGTCCATTCTAGATTTACTGAATAAATCACACAGTGGTCCTCAAAGTTCCCCCTGGTACATGAAAACTTGCAGGAGACAACATGAAGGCTCAATAAAATGATACATAAAGTCAGAAGTAGCCCATTTGAGTGCAGAATCCATCAAACAGCAGCTGTGGTATTAAATGTGCTCAGGCTCATATTAACGATAGTCTTCATTTTTGCGCATGAATTGAAAACCCTGTGGGAAGAAACATGGTGAGAGATTCCAAGATACAGACTCTCCAGCCTCTCAGGGTTTTAGGGCTACAAAACGGTAACTTTATATCCAGCATACAAAATAGGCTTTAAAATGGTTATTCCCTAATGGACTCACACTGAGAAAGTTGACACCATTATGGCTTTAGTATAAAAGACTTCTGGACTTGGTATCGGCAGCATTTGTTCATCGCGTCGAGTCGATCAAGTTTCTGTGTAATAGTGGACAGAAATGTGTTCCCTGTATCTACTGTCCCTCTCTAAATGTCACAGTTTGTCCCACTGTCATCTGTCTGCTCCTAAAAATACGAAGTGATCGTGACAAGAAACGGGCCTCCTCATATCTAGTGTATTTTAAGCGAGCACATTGACAATGACCGCCACGATCAGCTGTTAGTAGCAGTGGCCAGGATCTGTGGAATCGCCGAGGTGACAGCCATGAACGGTATGATCTTAGCGTACCCCCATGAAACGTCTGTTGTATATTTCGTACATACACAACACTCTACCTACCAATTTTTTTGTCTCTGCATAGTCAAAAATCTGAAAAGAATGTGAATATGAATAAACTCCAATTAGAACACCATGGAGAGTAAATTCACATAATCTAGGTCTTGTATTTGCTGTAATCCAAAATTGACAATTCTTTTTATCTTTTTGGCTCAATAACCTTGTTCAACACATACTAGTTACCATAGGACATCATGCATAGAAGAGAGTAACCAAACACAATATGTACTCAGGGTAAATAGAAATATATTGCTAAAGAGCTAGTACTACATTAAAGTCCAACTCCTGTTCCTTACACTGGTATGTAACATTTTTGAATGATGTCTCCCTGTTTTCAAACCAAAATCACAATGAGATTTTGGTATGCATGAGTATATTAGAGTACTTATTTTATTCAAATATTGTCTGGTGCTGTTATGTCTTTGAAAACATGTACAATTTTTTGTTTTCTTTCCTGTTTCCTGTTCCTGTCTAGCATCAGTATTTTGATCGGCGCCCCCAAAGCCAACACCAGCCAACCCAACGTTACAGAGGGGGGAGCTGTGTACCTGTGCCCCTGGAGTCAAAATAACTGCAGTATTATCAACTTTGACGAGCAAGGTAAGGTATCCAGTTAGACCCCAGTTGATGGTCCGCCTCTTTCTACCCATACATCACCAAAACGGTGTGAAAAAATAAAGCATTTAAGACTTGTTGAGAATTTTCCCCTTATCATAATAAAGGCTTTACTAGGTAATTACATGGGCAATTCACAGCGTTCCAAGATGTAAAAATGTCACTGTCTCCAGCAGCACCGACAGGAGAGCGTCATAAACTAAGCTTCTCTAACCAGCCATGAACGTGAAAGAAGCTATAGGTAGCATCTCCAGTTAAGCACCGCTGTGCTCGACCCACGGGTCAGAGGTGAGGCTCCCTGCTGTCTCAATCCAACGCTGCTCAGCTATGATTGAAACCAGCCTTTGATGTCTCTCCTGTCTTTTAATGGTGGCTGACTCATTCCTCCACCCCGGCCTCCATTTTGGGACACGGGCCGTGTTGCAGTGTTTTCCACAGTGCTTTGATTTCTTGCTGGACTCGGGCCCAGTGTTGTGGGCACTCTTTAATTAGCACGGTGTCATTATGTTGGATGAGGACCCCAGAGAACCTGGGCTACCCCCCAGCTCTGCCAGAATAACAATCATCCACATCAGAAACGCAGGAAGCGATAAGTAAACGCTTTTAGGATCACAGGTCTCATTATCGAACGCAATCTTACACACAGTCTGAGCAAACTTTGCAGACATAAACACCTCAAAACGGTTTACAAATACAAATTCTTTGCAACAATATGTGAAATATGATCCGTTGCAGACACAGGCTTGCAGAATCACATGCACAAACACACACATATACACATCAATACAGCCGTACACACAGCTTCAACCTTCTGCAGTCAGCACTCATGCAGTCTTGCATTTCTCATTATAGGCTTGGAGTTGATGGCGTGTGTGAGAACACAGTCCAGACACCGTTAACCAGACAGGCACGCTGGGTTGTGGCCAGGAGTTTAATGTCACCACCCAGCTACAAATGACAGGGATATATATCAAAAATATGCCACAATGACGTCGGGACATTTTGGCAATAGTTACAGTGAATATCTGCTGTTTTTTAACGGTGATTTGAATTGGTTGAACTGTTTAGAAAGAATACTGCACAGCGAAACTATAATTAGATGATGACTTTTTCTTCACATGGTGGATAAATCTGACTGAGTTCCAGTGCTATACGCTTTATGAATTAGAAGGCCAACGGTTTTTCCATATTGTAGCCTCAGAGACCAAACAAAAACTATGCGGTTACCCGCAACAGACCTCTATAAAACCTACCTGCATAAATTCAATTCCAAAAGTCCCAAAAAGGGTCTTGAGGACTATCGGATTGCTCTACATGTCAGTAATGCATGCCTCCATATTTCCTGCGCTTTCTATCTTACTACAAAAAAAGCAATGTTTCTCCTGTGGTGATTGCGATGTGCAGCGTTATCAGGGCCGACGGGGAGGCCACGCCGATCCACTTAGAAGACGCATTGATACACATGAACTCGGAGACTCAGGGTAGCAGTGCGGGTAAAGCCATTTGGGTCACAGTAATAAGGTCCAGTCCCCTGAGAGCTGTTTGATGTGTGCTGCAGCATGGAGGATGGATTAAGACTGCACACCCAGGGGACAGGGCCATAAAATAGCCATGTAAATAGCCAAAAGCATGTGAAGAACATTGTCGAACGCAGCCCTCACTGAGGGAAAAATAAAATGTAAAACTGACAGTTACACCAACCTTAACTTATGACATCATCGACGTCTCTAATTCAGCGTAAATATGCTTTTGCGTTTGTTTCTCTTTTCGACGCTCTTCCAGGTGATCGGTATTTTTACATAAATGACGTGAACACCCAAGTTGAGTTCAAGTCCCATCAGTGGTTTGGAGCTACTGTCCGTTCCCATGGCAACACCGTTCTGGTAAGGATGGTTCGTTGTTTTGTTTGGTTAGTTTGGATAATTTACCTGCATTGAGTTACATACATAGATACATAGATTTTGTTCAGCGGTAATAATATACAATTTGTTTCAGTTTTTAAACAGTAGGCCTCTCTCTATACCATAAAAATCTCTATACTATAAAACCAAAGCTAACCACGCTAAAAACACTGGAATGATCCTTTATATCGAGTACGTTTTCAAGCTGAATACATGCGTACAAATGATTGATGTCCGTTGTCTGTCAGGCTTGTGCTCCCAGGTATTACTGGAGGACTGAACATGACACGGCATTCGCTGACCTTACAGGAACCTGCTACCTCTCTGTAGACAACCTCAAAACATTTGTGGAGTACGCCCCCTGTCGGACAGGTAAAGAACTGCAATGCTGACTAGAATTGAGCATACATAGTGAAGGGCTTTTGGTAACTTTATGAGGACCGGTGTATCAAAAGATGTGCAGGAATAGATGAAGAGTGTTAATGTTGTCTTTGTTTTGGTGCCGTTCTCTGCAGAGAGACACGGACCTGCTGGACAGGGCTACTGTCAGGGAGGATTTAGTGCCGACTTCACAAAGGTAAGACAAACAGTGTGGAAAAGTGGGTGTTTTGTCGCTGTCTGCCTAATTACAGTATTCTGTGTTTTGTCTGTTGTAGGCAGTGGGGAGTACGCTGTCTACTACATCAGATTTATGGTTGGATGAAAGTCAAAATGAATTTGGGAAGAGCAGAATGACTGACTTGGCTACGCTGTTTTGTGTTACAGGATGGAAGAGTCTTGCTTGGAGGACCCGGCAGCTTTTACTGGCAAGGTGAGCTCACTGGAACGTGAAGGGGGAGTTGGAGGAGAGTTAGCAATACAGCCAAAGTTCACACGTCATGCATAATCTACACAGGTCAGCTGATTTCAGCCACCACAACAGAGATTGTGAAGGCGTACTACCCATCATACTTCCTGCTGTCTGTCGCTGGGCAGATTCAGACCGCACAGGTGCAGGGGAGCTACGATGACAGTTACCTAGGTGAGGAAACACACCTGATCAAATTATGATTTCAATTAAAATTATTCATCCTGAGCTAGTAAAAGTAGTATAAACTACTAAAGGTTTTTTACCCAGGGTACCAGGACGTAAAGATTCTGAAGATTTGATAGAACATCTGGTTTTCCTGATCATCCATCCAAAATTTAAATCCAAAACATCTTGTCACCTTTTGATCAGGATTCACAAAAATATAATATGGATACAATTACTGATCCTCAGAGGATGGACCCTAATGAGCCTGGCAATTAAGTGAATAACTAAAATACACACATGGAACCATGAAAACCAAGATGATCATGTTGACACTGAAAGTTCACTACAATCAGGCCAAATTTTCTTACTACTGAAGAAATTTGTCCTCCAATGTCTCCAGTTACTTTTCCCACTACCCTCTCTGACTTCCACCCGTCTTTCCCCCAGGATATTCGGTGGCTGGTGGTGAGTTCAGTGGGGACGGTGAGGAAGGTGAGGGTCATATTTACACTGCTTAGGGCTCAAATGCCTGCCTGAGTACATGGTTTGCTAAACCCTGCAGTTCTGTCTAATAGTTAACTGCTTACATTCGAAACACGTGTGTGCACTGTGTGTGTGTGTGTGTGTGTGTGTGTGTGTGTGTGTGTGTGCACTGCGTGTGTATGGTCAGCTGTACTATGACCAAAACATTTGAGATTTTTAGTTGTGGGTCTGTTTATATGAACTTAACCTTTGCCTTTTCTCTTGGTTTCAGATTTCATCACTGGAGTTCCAAAAGGACTCATGCTGTATGGTTTAGTAAGGAGTCCTCACATTTGATCATGATTTGACAGTTTTACAGATTCACAAAATATACAAGTCTAAGAAAACTCAAACATCCTTGGAATGTACATTTATATATCTTATTTTGTGCTGATTATCACCATCTTGTGTCTTATCTCTACATAGGTGACCATATTCAGTGGAAAGGATCTGAAGTCTCTGCTCAACCTGACGGGGGAGCAGGTACGTGCACATCTGGATGTAGCCTCTGTTTTCATATGGGACACACATTCTAAATGGCATGTTTAGGCCAGGACGGAAGATGGAATTTGCCCTCTTTAGAGGAGGCAAACGCAGGGTCAGAGGTTGAGCGTATGCACAGCCCGCGGTTTCTATATAAAGAGTGAATCAAAACCAGAAACAGCAGAGACTGAACGTGGAACAGCGGAATTGTCAATACGTGGATTCAGCTCATGTGGTTTTTTTGAGCACTCAAACACTTGAAACTCTCTCCTACTGCCCACAACCACAATGTCTTCTGTGAGCGAGTGTTTACATGTTAATAATGGAAGAATGGGAGAAATGGGATAATGCCCGGAGGTCTGATACTCACATTATATCTGAGCCCTCTGAGCTGAACCGTGGGAAACCGACAGGACTGATAGTGTATGTATTTTTAAAAATATAATGCAAAATGTGACAACGTAAAGCCCTGTAAGAATGTTCCCATGTGGGTGTTTATGTTGTGCTTGTCACTGTGTGTGGTACATAATCACTGACACTCAGAGGTGTCCGCCTGAGTGTGGAGGGTGCTGAGTAAACTGTGAATCACAGTCAGAGTGGTCTGAGGTCAACTCCTGGACAGCTGACTCTCTGCTCGCTGGAGTCGAGCGCCGGTTCCTCTGGGAACTTTGCGGTCAGCTGCAAAAACACATCAGAGTTTCACTGAGGTGTCATTTAATTTCCACGCCATCACACCGAAAGTTGCAGTTCTGAGTTCTCAAAAAATTCGTAGAATGTTTTGGTTGTTTCCCCAGCAAGTCGGCGCTCTGTCCCAGGTTTTGATGATATTGTAAAAGTGTAAATCAAAAAGGATGAAACCCAGTCTAAATTCACTCCTATGGATTTTTATCGATTGCTTAAATTGCACTTTACCCTCCTGGAAATGAATCAGTGGAAGTTTTGACGTAAGACATTCTGTGTTTTAATCCAAATTGGAGCTCTTTTTTTATAATGTTGCATTATGAAATAATACAGCTAGTTTGAATTTGAACATTTCTAATAAAATTAACACATAAATCAACATAAATATTGGTCGATTTACCCTAAAACTGTGTGTGTGCGACGCACACACACGTACAGATATAACTGAATACAGACACATTATTTGTACATGATTCTAAACTGACAAACAACATTTTTTTACTCTCCATACATTATTAAAACTTGGATTGTAGTTGCAGCATTTTCTACGAATAATCACTTCAATCTGCTGTTTTTATCTTGAAAATCATTGAAAATCTGCAGCTGTTTTTTTTTTTTTGGTCACAGCCTGCTGGTTGTCGTAGTAACAGCCCAAATATCAAAGGATGTTTACTTCCAGCCCTGTTTTTGGTTAAGTGTTGAGCTCTGGTTTGCAGATATGAATAAAGATACTGCACACTTCTCACCTCGCCACACCTAGGCTAAGCTTTCCTGTTTGTTTTGCTTTACAGGAAATGGACTCGTAGATTGTGTTTCTCTGAGTGTTTGTAGACTGTAAAGCTACTAAAATGTTTTGGTGCAGATTAACATCTGAATGCAGTAAAATAATCCCAATATAGTGCCTCACTTTTCCAAACTCACTCCTGCGTTGCTCCACTTCAAAATAAGTTTGAAGCCAGAGTCACCCAACGATGTTACTCGGCCCTAATTTATCATACGTGGTATGAAATTAAACCGGAAAAGGCAAATCCCATGAGGATTTTGTCCGAGTGAGTTTTTGAGCAGTTTGACTCCAGACCCTTCCTTCTCTTCGTGAGTTTACAGAAGCTTTAACACTGAGCTCCATGAAAAGGGAGCAGAGGAGACCTCGGGGGATTGAAGGATTGAGAGATTGAAGAGGAAGGCTTCTGGGGGCGGCGGTGAAGGGTATAAAAGAAAAAAGAGGGAGAAAGAAAATGAAAGAAAAGAGATCTGTGCACCATGGTGTGATTACAGGCTAACTGTGCCTTGTTTGTAATGTCTTCCAGATGGGGTCCTACTTTGGCTATGCAGTGGCTGCCGCTGACATCAACAACGATGGGTGGGTGAACAGAACGGTGACACAAACACGCAGACAGAGATGGCAGGGAGAATGTTGAGAGAGAGAGAGAGAGACAAAACGGGATCCACCAGAAGGATTTGACAAGATATGACATGCGAAAGGCAGGGAAAAAGTGACGCTAGAAATCGAGAGTGTGAGAAGTCATGAGGGCGATGACACAGAAGTGAACGGCGTGACTTTTTGGAATGATCCCACGCCTGTCCAGTGACTCTGTTTCTTGCCTGATACAAATTCCCCCACCGAGCCTGTGTATTCAAAATATCCTCTTTCTGACTGTAGTTCCCCTTTTTGTAAACTTTGCCCACTTTCACATCCTCAGACCCTGCTAAGCCCTTAGCATCACAACTATGTCAACCATCTTGTCTTACCTCTGTACTTCATTATTCATGATTCTTTGTTAATTATAAGAACAGAGAGTGTGGGGTTAATGAAAGGCATCAAACCAGGAACACTACTGATAATTATCAGCAAATTAAACCTAATTGAGCTCCTTCTTCCCACCAAGAAGCTTTGTTTTGGTACACACTACGTAGCCATTTTTCTGTATTATTTTCCTTTGTTTACCTCCCTCCTCTTCTTGCCTCCTCAGTCTGGACGACCTGGTGGTGGGAGCCCCTTTGTTCATGCGTCGAGGCTCCGATGGGCGTCTGGAGGAGCTGGGTAAGGTCTACGTGTATCTCCAGACAGGCCCTCTGGTGCTGGAGCCCAGCCGGTCCCACCTGGGTGGTCCTCAGGCCTTCAGCCGTTTTGGCAGCTCCCTGGCCCCTCTGGGAGATCTGAACCAGGATGGATTCAATGGTACGTATGGAGGAGGTTCTGTTTGTCTGTAATACAGTATGTAGATTTTAATGGAACTTGGTGGACAGGTTGGACATGATTGAGAGACGAACCGGTAACTGTTCTGTACTGGTCAGCCTGCTGGTGGCGCTGTAATCACCACTTTTACATTATAAGTTCCTTTTGGCATCATATTTGATATTTAGGCCAGATTCTGATTAGGTGACAAAAATGAGTGGGCGTGGCTCATTCTTCAAAAAGTCCTGTCTCCTGTGAATGAATGTCCCTATTATAACAAAAAACCTTCACACTCCGTACGTGGTTGTTGTTTGCGATCAGACATGGCAGTCGGCTGTCCTTACGGAGGAGAGGACCAGCAGGGACTGGTTCTGATATATAACGGTCACGCTGGAGGACTGAGGAACACGCCTACTCAGACTCTCTCTGGCCAATGGGCTTCCGGCTCTTTCCCAGCCAGTTTTGGTTTTGCACTCAGAGGAAACAGAGATCTGGATGAAAATGGCTACCCAGGTAGGACGGAGAGGGGAGAGGAGTCCAGATGCATGGATTTGTCTCCGTTGTGTCTGCATGTTTGATACATTCAAGTTTTCTGTCTGCAGATTTGATCGTCGGTGCCTTTGGAGCAGACAAAGCGGTGCTGTACAGGTGTGTCAGACTACTTAGCGGGCCTGTGGGCTTTTGTTTTTCATTCTTCGTTTAAATACTTACTCTTACGTTCCGTGTCTTCAATCAGGGCTCGTCCGATAGTGAACGCCACCGCC
Source organism: Brotula barbata (assembly GCA_900303265.1). Taxonomy (NCBI): domain Eukaryota; kingdom Metazoa; phylum Chordata; class Actinopteri; order Ophidiiformes; family Ophidiidae; genus Brotula; species Brotula barbata. The sequence goes on along the minus strand of OMNV01009116.1, from coordinate 35,620 downwards.
TCTCTCACCGTTCATCCAACCATGTTCAACCCCGAGGAGAAGACTTGTGAGGTGTCTGACAGGAACGTGTCTTGGTAGGGACGTTTTCATTCTCCTTCGCTGGGCTGTAGGGAGATTAAGCCGTTTGATTCCAAATAATGTCAACGTGGTGGAAACATCTTTTCCCAGTTAACCTAAGTCCAGAGGCTTTAAGAGCTCTCCTCCAATAACAGAACATGGAATGACTTGAAATGTTACGCAACACGCATCTTAGTTCATCTTAGTTCATCTTAGTTCAATTTAAACTTTCCAAAATTGACTTCAGGAGAATGTCAAATGACATCATCTTTGACCAGCTTTTCCTGTTCTGAGTCCAAGCGGCCTCACACTGCACACTCCCGTAAAATCTCCTCAGTCTCCCTAAAGCTCCTTCCACATACACTTCACTTTCCATGTTCAGCTGAAGATGCATTTTGGAACATTTTTAGACTGCTGTGAGACACATTTGCCAACCTTGCGGGTGTCTTAGTGTTTACCCAAACGTTGACACAAGCACGTCTTGTTTTCTTATTTATGGGTGTTTTCGCTGCCCTGGAAACGAGGAGGAGCAAAGAGGAAATGAGAAAGAGAAAGGTGGAAATAGTTTGTGTGTGAAAACAGTGGAGGAAGAGTAGAGGGAGGAGAGGAAGGCTGCTCATCTAAATGGTGTGTGTCTGTATGAGCATATAAGCTCATTTGATTATTATTAACTTGGCTGCTACAAACTATCGCACAATATACACACATCCCTGCGAGTGCTGCGATTTTGGTAAACTTTCCTGTGGTCCTGTGCTGCGATACACACCCGTAAGCGTGTGTGTGCATATAGTTTATGTCTGAAAGTAAAGGACCATGTGCAAGTTTTTAGTCCGTCTTTGTTTTTTTCTGTCTTCAACCTCCAGTGTCAGCATTGGTTTTTGCCTGTCGGCTAATGGGAAGCACCTCCCCTCTCATCTAGGTACGACGCACACACACACACACACACACACACACACACACACACACATGGTCTCTATTACCTTGCTTTCCTTGTGTGGCCACAAGAATTCTGGACCTGACTGTGGTCAATTTGGAAGTTAAAACCAAGATAAGAGAACAATCATGTAAATACGGAGCAGCGTGGCCGGCCTGGGAGTTTAAAGACGTGTGTGCGTGTTTATGTTATCGTGCTCTGGTGTGTATTCTCTGCATACATCATGTGGGCCACGGCGCTGTTTCGGAATAACAAACATCAGATTTAGGCCTTACCTTAATGTTAACCACTCCGTGTATAATTCGCATGTGGTGAAGTAAACACGCATTTCTGTGCCTCTGCATACGTTTGCGTGCGTCCATTTTTTGCAGGCTTTGTGGTGGAGATTCAGCTGGACAGCGTGAAGCAGACTCAGAGGGAGGCCGTCAGGAGGACTCTGTTCCTGGACAACCAGCAGCCAAGTCTGGTGAAGAACGTCAGCCTGGCCAAAGGAGAACGCTTCTGCCGCAAAACAAGCATCTACCTCCGGGTCGGTCACTCTGGCTGCTCTCCAACATGCCATCAAGTGAAATGATTCAACTTTTGAAATGTCTAGTTTCCTTCTAATGGGGTGCAGACTGAGCTCTATGACCAGATGTCACTATTTATTTCACAAATTTTCCGGTTCTTAATCTCGGGCCCCCGTCAGCCAGAGCCCCTTCTGTTTTTTATTGCAGTTATCTCCTCATGTTTAACACCTGCAGCACCAGGTGAACACAATTACGTAGATGTTGGGATCAGGTTAAAGTCATTTCCTCGCGAAAAAAAAATGTTTGAAGTTCTGGTTTATGAGTAATACTGACCCAAAAGGTAAAACTCTTACAAATCTCCTCATCACTCGGTGGTAAAGTGATCAAAGAGGGATGTTGAAAAGGAGGCACTGATAACTTTAGATGTTCACTGTAATGACACAATGATTGGGGCTCTTTGTTCTCTGACAGATTAAGAGATGGTGTGACTAGAAACTGTCAACCAGTCACTCACCCATCCCTTCACTCGCCCACCTATTTATTATGTTAGTCTTTCTTTGAAGGGGCCGCATTCTTTGGGGCCGGTCTATCAGAATCCCTGTCGCATTCTACAGAAACATAAAACAGACTTCAATAAATTGGACATTCAGGCCTACAGTTGCTGTAACATCTGTTTTAGATTCCGTACAATCCGACAGGACCAAACCGTGACTTTTTCTAACTTCTACCTGTGACAGAGCTTCCATAACGATGTGCAGCCACCCAGGCTCTGTTATGGGATTACTTGGACTTTAGGCATTCACTCCTCCATCTAAAATAAGGATCATAAATTGTAAAAATGTGCTACGTCTATATCTATGTGCGGTTTCGTTTGTAACGTTTTTTGATATGAACTTCCTCCTATCAGTGATTTACATAATTTCACTGTGACTCACTGTGCTTTGTTGCAGGGTGAGGATGAGTATCGGGATAAACTCTCCCCCATTTACATCACTCTCAACTTTAGCCTGGACCCCCTCGCCTCAGTGGACCAGCATGGCCTCAGTCCCATCCTGAATTATCAGACTGAACAGTTAATACAGCAGAGGGTACGCACTTTAACTCATAATACAAATTAATATAACTGATAAAAAAAGGTCGTATGAGTCTGTGTCTTATGGATGCTGTGTTCCAGGCAAACTCAGAGGTCAAAAATTCCACTTGAACTCAGGCAGATCCTCTATAATTTCAGCCCAGTCTCAGTTTGACGCAGTTTTGAGACAGTTCACAGTTGTCACAAAATCAAACAAAGTCACAATCAGAAATGTACACGTCATCTTTCTGTGGACGTGGTCGTTGCTCTGCGTGGATTAAAGCTGATGTAGTCCCTAAATATTTTGTTTTGTCTTATGGTGTCACAACACGTTGATTGAGTATGTTGACATTCACTGTCTGCAGATCGGTTCTTGTTTCAACCCCTCTCTGTTTATTCAGGCAGAACAAAGGGTCTATTTGCATGTTTAAAATATTTTTGGCTCGGTGAAAAATGTCACTGCTGGTGAGATAATTGAACGACGTGATGATTTGATTAATTTTTTTCCAATTTTTGGTAAACTTGTGGACAGAATTTTGGTCTGGCAACATTTTGAATTTTGAATTTTTCTCTTTTATTTATATTTTTGACATGTGATGACAAGTAATAGCGCGTATGACAATGTTGGATGCTGTAGAAATGCGTTTGAGAAATGAGGTCACGTGGATCTCTGGAGGCTGTTACCACACCAAACGTGTAGACCGCACGGTTTATTTGGCCACACGTTATACATTTTGGACGACGCAGCTTTACCAGCGGAAAGAGCGTAACAGATGGCACAATGATTATTTTCACAAGATTGTACCAAATAATCCAAACTCAAGTGACCGTTGTAAAGCGTCACACATGCTAACCTCGGATACCGCACTATAGCTTACAATAGCGTGCTAGAAATTTATTTTAACAGCGAAGGAAGAGGTTACAGACCACCATTTTAAAACGAAGGCTCCGCCGGAGAGCTGAAAACCATCTGGTGAGAGGTTGAGGGTCAGTCCAGATAGATCAAGATGCGAATTTACCAAACTGTGGTAGATTCTGTGTTTCCTATATGAAGAGCTGGAGGGTGTGTGCACGGAGGACTGTTGTGTCATGGCATTGCAAAAACACAGAGGGAGGCCTGACAGCTCCGTTTGGGTGGGGCGTCGCTCCGCTCGTACATCTGGTTGTGGTTTGTTTATATATGTTGTATAGCGGTCTCTACCAGGCCAGGATCCAGACCCAGCACGTGCACGTTAATGTGAGTGTTTGGCAGAAAGTGATGTACATGTGTGTACATCTCTCACCCTGTTATTATCATTATTATGCATATAATTACTATTATTGTTGTTATTAGCAGCAGCACAGACAGGATTTATTATTACTATTTTACTATTCATACACCTAGTTTGCGTCCTAATGTTAAAAAACCCCCACAGTTTATGCTTCAATAACACAGCCAAACTTGTGCGAAAGTTAGATATTCTAATCACAAGTTGCACGTACAGTTTTAGAGTTACAACTTGCGTATTCCAAACACAGATCTAAATGTTATAATCCATCAGCGGCGGGTCGACAGGCTTCATCCGTCATGCCGAAGATTAACAGATGACAGCTAGGATTTCTAGAAGGAAACGATTTGTGTTTGTGCCGACTTTAACTCATTTTGTAGATTAAACCGCTGCAGCTGTGATGCAGATGTGCAGTTGGAATACAGAAGTAAGCTGGAATAAATGCTACTTGGTGATGAGAACGTACATTAATACCTAATTTCTGTAATCTTGTTCGTTTTTTATCAGTTTATGCACGTTATCGCTCAAGGGAGGGAGATTTGACAGCTATGGAGTTTAAGAGCTGATGGATGGAGTGGAAGATGAAGAGGTGACAGTGAGAGGGAGAGAGAGATAATGGTTAGAAAAGCTGCGACTCGTCCCGTGGTGTGATACAGTAACGGTCCTGACTGAGACTGGAATGAGGAATCACCGTGGAGACGTTGGTAACCATCACCAGGCTGACGCTTTGCTCTGCTGTGGACGTCCGTAGCATTTTTTTTTTGGGGGGGGGGGAATCTAATGTTTCCCACATGTCGGAGAGATGAGGGCACAGCAACAATGGCAGCGTGGCTCACTGGGCTGCGTTCGAACCAGACGAATAGAGGAGAGCCAAAGAGCAGAGAGGGGAAAAATCAAGGCGTCCACGAGAGAGACAAAACTGCCAAATCAAATCACATTTATCTTCCACTGTGGTTTTCACTGAGCCGTCTGTCACATCAAACTACAGAGGAGATGAAGTCCTCTCCTCTGTAAAATGTGAGGACCTCTTCTCTTTGTTCTCCGCTCTTGTTGTTTGCGGCTCGTCCACAAAAATGAACTACCCGTCGATGGTATTCATCATCCCTTCTTTGTCCCAAACCTTCGCCATTTTCCCTCTCTTTTCCCTCGTTTTCTTTCCCACATCTGAAGCACCGTTTAGATTTATCGTGCCATCATGAAAGGACGCCGCTTTCACGCAGCTTTTTGGCTTCTGCTCGTTGCGAATATTGTTCAAATTTTGTGCATAGATTGAAGACCTATAGACTCCATATCCTCTCTTATCCTTTCATTAAATCCTGACTACAGTGTACTGGGCTCTGTAAACATCCACATTCCTGAAAGCCTCTCTGCGTACCTTTGATCCCTCTCTCTCTCTTTCACCCATCATATCCCACCCTCACTCTTCCCCTCCTCCTATCTCCGTTCTGTATTTCTTAGGCTCAGATCCAACTGGATTGTGGAGAGGACAACATCTGCGTCCCCGACCTCAAGCTGGCTGTTTATGGGTGAGAGCAAATCACCTTTCTGATCACGTTACCTCACTGAATTCATGAATACGACACAAACCCCTCGGCCATGGAGCGCTGATGATGTATTCAAATACAATTTTAATACTTTCTGTCCTTAAAACCCGGGTATCTGGAAACCTTCCTTGGTCTTAGAATTAGAATGTGTAGAATTAAAAACAGATCTAAGATGAATACAATCAGAGTTTAATACAGCAAACAAAACATACATAGTGATTATTTATTATATCTATTTTATGTTTTGGTGGAAAAGTTTACCTGTGATTTCCACAAAAAAGATGAAGAATTGACCTGAGTCCAATACTTTATACCAGTAGCTATGCCAACGTATGCCAATATGGCAATAACAAAGAACAAGAAATCTGTGTGTGAAATATAGAATTAAGTGTTTTTTTAGTCCGGTTAACTCGGTCTTGCTGATATATCATATTAGTTACTGAAGTGGGGTGAATTTTTGCTTTTTCTTAAAGAGACAGTACCTTAAATGTCCCGTTTTTAATCAGTGTGCATGGTAGTGCTGCAGAGCAGGAGCGTAGAAGTGGATGAGTGTGTTTCTCTCGCACACAAAGACGTTGAAAAGGGGTCAAAATTGACACTTAAATGAATATAGGAACATAGATATCTATATGAAGTCACTTCAATGTTACACAGACTTGCTGAGACTTTGATGAACGACAAATAGACGAAGATCGGAAATGAGAAACTGGGAGGTTTGGATTTGGAATGTAATATTGTGTTCTGAGGCTTAGACTGCAGAAAGACAAATTATACGACATTGTTTACAACCCATATTATGCCTCCACTGGATCAAAGAAAGATTCTTGGCTCTTGGCACACACAGTTATTAATGTTCATCAATCATGTGTTGTGTGTCTTGTGTTGTTGTTTGTGAATGGACACCAGTCAGATATTTGGTTCTGTGACTCAATTCACAATGAGAAAACACACACACGCACACCCACACACACATACACACACACACAACGCTGTTATGAGGGGTGTTTTGTATTACGTTGCCATGTGATTTCGCTTAGCTGCAGATATGCAATGAGTGTTAAAAGTTTCCCACGGAAACAGAAGAATCTGTGCTTTGCCGCAGAAAGAAGCTTCAAGGATTCAGCACTTTCACTGAGCAGAATCTCCTTCGCTAACATCTGCTTTTTTTCTCTCTGCTTACCAAGAATTCACTAACAATGGGATGTGAGGCCTAATCCCACTCTTCATGTTGCATCCCCTGGCTTGAATTATGCTTTTATATGGATGAAGCTTCTAATTCTCCCATCAAATGAAACGGAGTGCAGTCATGGCCTCCCTCCGCCGCGCTGCAGACGCACGTTGTTTGGTGTCGGGGTATCGGCGTTGCTTCCTCTGCATTCGCTGAACTTTCCTTGGCCTAATTAGAATCATCTGGTGGTTATCTTACCTAGCGAGGGGTCATTGCGTCCAGACCTCAAGAAAAGGAGGGGGAGGGGCAGAGGAAACGGAGAATGAAAGAAGGACCTTCAGCTCGACTCCTTTCTCCTCCGTGTGCTCGATAGAAACACAAATTTATTACCGCGCGTGGAAGAGGTGAGCGCCGGAGGAAGGTTTGGTGCGTCGGCGCCAAGAGGATTTATTGCTGTTCGCGCACCGGGGCGTCTCTGTGAACACGCAGAATGAGGTGGGGGTTTGTTTCCTGAGACAAATCACAGTGATCAGATTTGGGTCATTTCCCAGGTCAGCCTTGGATGCGTGCAGCAGAGAACGGCCCCCAGGGACCATGGGAAACACAGACACATTGTCTGAAAACACTTCACCTCCACTCTGTTCTTTACATTTTTACAAATGCGTTTCGGGCACATCAGTCAAGCCTTCCGTTCTCTGGAGGAGCACAAGCTCTGCTTACAGAGCCGAGCCTTATGGAGCCAATTTGAAGAGTGGGCTTTAGAGAGACGTCCATCGATAAGCTGTGTGTTACAGAGACGTACAGGCCCATCAGAAAATAACAAACACTGCCGGAAGGTGAACTGATGTCAGCGTCATGAGTGTGACATCTTTTTATGTTTTTGGCCGTGTTGGCCTGTGAGCGGGATAACTTGGAAATTTATGAATGAACTTCATAAAACTTGTTTAATGTCACCCAGGGAACCGCCTGATGTTGCAGAAAGACTTTTACATCTTGGCCTTCTTTTCCTGGTTCTCTTCTGCACCCGTTGATATCGACCACACCCATTTCTGTCTCTCTGCACTTCCTCTATTTCAAATTGCTTCCAAAACTGTTCTTTTTTATCTCAAATTTAACTTTTTCACAGAGAATTTCTCAAGTGTGGCAAAAGTTTTATTTTTGATTATTTGATCAGAGGACAGTTGGGCCTTGGTGGAGGTATGCAATCACTGACCACCCTTCCAATCCTTGCAGCTGAGAATTTCTATTTGCAATCAATAAATTTGCACATAGTGGTTGTTTTGTTTTGCTGAATTTACTGATACAAATTTACCCTTTTACCCCTCTCAGGGATAGAACAGAGGTCTACCTGGGTGATGAGAACTCCTTGACCCTGACCTTTAATGCCAGAAACGAAGGAGAGGGAGGGGCGTACGAGGCTGAACTCCACGTGGTCCTCCCACCGGAGGCCGACTACAGCGGGATCGCACGCAGCAACGCGGTGAGACAGACAGTGAACCAGTCTGAAATGTTTGTTGGTTCCATCACTGCAGTTTGGTTATCTTGTATCCTGAAAATGATGATGATTAAGTACTCATGCCATCAAAGTACAAAGTGTGGAATGATTCTCCAACTAAAGTTACTTATCGTGTCTTTTCCAGCGTCTTTGATTTAGTTTTGCTGTGTTTTTCTCCACAGTCTTTGATTTAGATATGCTGTCTCTTTTCCAGAGTCTGACACAGCTGACGTGCAGCTATGAGGCTGAAAACCAGACACGATATCTCCTGTGTGATCTGGGAAACCCCATGAAGTCTGGGACCAGCGTAAGAGCCAACACAACACAACACAACACAACACAACACAACACACACGACGTCTTTGATTGAAAAGAGACAGAAACTTACCTTTTTAGATTTACATTTAAATATATCTTTATGGGGAAATTCATGGTCTGCATCAGAAGCAGAACTAGTTTCTATGACTGTTTCAGAGTGTCAACACTTTTTCAAAGCTTAATCTGGATCCAGATTAGCACCAAATGAGTAATTTTGCTAAAAACAAACACAAACTAACAAACCAACAGATTTTTTTTCTGATGACTTTTTTTTGTGTGTGTGTGTGTCATTTCATAGATATGGGCTGGTCTAAGGTTCACTGTGCCCAGACCGAGGGATGTCCATGATACTGTGCAGTTTGAGCTCCAGATACGAAGGTAGGTCCCGCCTCAGACAGCTGGACTCCACAGACTCCTTAATAAATGAATGAAATAATGAATGAATCTTGCGAATAAAGGAATGGATTTGACTTTGAAAAACTCCTCTTGTCTCCTCCGTGCTGTGCTTGTTGTAGTAAAAATGCTAATAACTCGGAGAGTGAAGTGGTGCTGTATGAGTTGGATGTCACAGCAATGGCCGACGTTATCCTGCAGGGGTGAGGCTTCCTCTTGATTATTACCACTAACACCATCATTACTGTTCCTGCCCTGGCCTTTCAGAGGTAAACTAACTCCTAAACCCTCCGTTTGTGTCCGTTTCAGTGTCTCTCGACCAGACAAAGTTGTCTTTCCTTCTCCCAACTGGAAAATGAGTCACAGTCTGAGGGAGGAGCAGGACGTTGGCCCTGAGGTTCAGCAGGTCTATGAGGTAAACGAGATGCTTTTTGCTCTGGTCCTCTTTTTTGAGGTTGCCACATACAGAAGTACCTCCAGGAAGACAAAACCCATAGGTCATGAACTGCGTGGAAAGCTTAGCAACATGTTGAAATTTTGTAGGAGCATGTAAAGTGGTTAGACAACCCGCAAATGAGTGTTTGGCTGGCGTACGCACTTTTCACAGCCGGCCAATCGGAACAGAGAACGCTTTATAGAAGCCATCTGAGGCCTTAAAGTGACAGCGCCCAAAAAAAAAGCCTGCTGTCACTCAGTGTGCAATGGAAAGTAAGAGTGGAACAGACATTGCAAAAGTTTCACAATAAGTATAAACTTTGTGTTGCCTGTGCTAGAGGTCTTCTCAGGTTCCAATTTTTGTAACTTGATTTGCAACATCAAGACGGAAAAACTGAACAAGAGCTTGATCTGCTCCAATTAATGTTAAAAAATGAGACCCAACACAAACCAGATCCAGCAAGTCTCTCAAATGTGGACGCCCCAAAACAGGTTGAAAGAGATACAAGACGCAGAGATCAAATCCATCGAGTAAATCAGGCTTTCAGAGGGTCATACTCGTCCTTTTATTCTAACCAGAATGTCTCTTCCTGTTCCGTAAGATATTTTTAAAAGCGTTAAACGGCGTCTAAATTGTTGTTCTAGTTGGTGAATAATGGTCCCAGTGTGGTCAGCCAGGCCACATTAGAGCTGAGATGTCCTCTGAGGGCCCACGGTCACGAGCTGGTTTACCCGGTGGAGGCGGTCACCCAGGGGCCCCTCAGCTGCTCCTCCAACCACACCTTCAATGCACTGAAACTCAAGGTAACACACTCTGAAACACGCCTGCAGCAGCTGGCTCAACCTTCTTTAATGGGTCTGAATAATTGATTTTGTTTGCGAATGAGACGCTGACTCTGTTAACGCACGCAGCTTCTGCCCCCGGCGGCGGAGAGCCCCCTGTCTCTGACGTCCAGCTCCGAGCACCACGTCATCCAGACCAGGGACGTGCACAGAGACCCTCTGGCTGAACAAACAAACCTGGTGAGGCAGCACAAACAGTACATCTCCCTTTTTTTTTAAGTGGCGTGAAACATAAAATTAATGTTTTCCAACGAGCACGTGTCTTCAATCGTCATTTCGTTTAACCCTAAGCTCAAACTCTGCCCGTATTTTGGGAGTTTTACATTTTCTAAGCCGTCCATTTGGTCCTCATAAGTCCGGAACAGAACACACACCAAGCACACATGCACATACACATCTGCCCACACCTCCACAGCGCAGATCACTTCATCTGTGCCGTAAAGACGCTGGGAGCTGTTTGTTTTTCCTCCCTCTCTTCTCTCGGTGACTCAGCATGCGGAGGGGATCATGGTGACGTGAGTGTGTGGAGTCCTCCCCTCCGAAAACACCACAACTGAGCCCGCTCAATAAAAATCAATGGCACTTGTGCGAGCGCGTCAACCACACTGGCTTTTGTTTTTATGGGAGTGTGTTTTCATTAGTGTGTGGCTCCTAATCCTCTCAAGTGCCTTTTTCCTCTTTTTTCATTCAGCCTTCCAAGTTGCCTTAATGCATCTTTTTTAGCACACGCGAGCCAAATTAGACCAATCAGGTCGTAGGACGTTGGAGATCTGGTAACTGTATTTAAACAAGATTTAAGTTATGATGAGATTATTTCTGTCGTCAAAGGAAGTGGGGAAACGTATAAGGAGCTCTGGTCCGCGTCTCACGATGATAATTAGGTTGTGATTTACTGGACTGTGCATGTAGCTGACATCACTAACAGTCTGTCTGCCTGTCTGTCTGTCTGTCTGTCTGTCTGTCTGTCCATCCTGTGCTGTGTGTTTCCATGTTGTGTCTATAGTCGTGCACCACAGTGGACTGCTGGCAGCTGCAGTGTGCTGTGGGGCTCCTGGAGAGAGGAGCCAGTGTCATCTTGACCGTTCGCTCCAGAGTCTGGGCTGAAACCTTTGTAGAGGTGAGATTAAATGCTGCTTCACTCTCTACTACTGCTAACAAATAAATTTAATCCACCGCAGCAGGAAACTGCAGCACAACAGGAGAAATCCAGCCAAAGAGAAAGACACCAAAGTCTGAGGTCACACTGCCCTCTTGTGGCAGATATACCAACATGCAGGGCCAACCTTGGCCTTCTAAACATCACAGCTCCTTTCTGTGTGTGTTGTTTATGTTTAATAGGATGGAAATGATGTTACGTGCTCATTGAACTGATCAACTCAAGCTGGTGTGTGGAAAGAACGGAACAGTTCATCCATTCATTCATACAATCCATCGTGCAGTTGTTGTTGTTGTTGCTGACCACAAACCAAGCAGCAATGCTATTCCCCTGAACATACCCCAGCATGCATCACTCGTCCTGGTCACCTTGCTTATGCATATGGGAAATCTTGTCCACACAAACAAATCACAGTTATCAGAGTGCCACATCATGATGATGATGATGATGATGATGATGACCTCTTACATGGTGTTTTTGTCTTTCACTTGATCACAGAGGGCCTCTAAGCAGTATGTGCTGGAGTGCTCTGTGCGGTTCAGGGTGGACAGGATGCCGTATTCCATTCCTCCCAAATTTAAGCCCTCTGGATCCAAAAAGGTAACTTAAAAAATTGATGGACTCATGTGGACATAAGTTCATTACAGTCTGTTATTCAGATTCCATTTAAATAACGATACAAAACAAAGGAACAAATCTGAGTCTGCCGTTGTTCAGGTGGTGACGGCTGTGATGTGGAACAAGCAGGACAGTCACTTCTCCGTCCCATTATGGATCATCATCCTGGCTGTCCTGGCTGGGCTGCTGCTGCTTGCTCTGCTCATATATCTGCTGTACAAGGTAACAAGTGTGTGACTGTGACCGGCTGACAGGCGTCTGTTGACCTCACATCAAAGAAGTCCTTACAAGTCTGAAGTCTTTCCATATCAGGGTTTCACAAAAACAACATTATGTGTTATGTCATCCCACTGACCAACCTTTCCAGCCGAAGATGATTCATATTTTTGGTTCTCAAATCCTTATCTTACTATCTTAAAATCAGTCAAAAATTATCATGTAAATTCACTGCGCACATTCACTGTGAACATCTTCATCTGGGTTGATAGCCAAAATGGTATCAGACGTATCAGCCCTGTCTGAGCGTATACTGCCAGAAATTGCCGAAAATGTCAACCATCGTCCCATCTAGCATTGTCGTTTATGTAATGTCCCGATTCAGATTTAATTCTAAATCGACTTCCACCTGTCTACAGAATTTCATCCAAACCCGGAACATAAGCTGCTTGGTGGATAAATATGGATAAATAACGATAGATATGACCCTAACAACATGATCCCCATAGTGTGGGTATTGTTACAAATTGATTTTTGTCTGATCCTCCGTCTGTTTCCTTCCAGATGGGCTTCTTTAAAAGGTCAGATCCATACGGTACCACCATGGAGAAGGCCCAGCTCAAACCCCAGGCGTCCTCTGAGGCCTAGATTCAAAAAGGGGCCTCGCCTGCAGTTCCTTCGGAAAACTGGAATTTCAGCCATTGGAAAGTTCTAATGCAAAGCCAGCAACCCATGGACCAAAAGACAATCGTGGGTCCTGTATCACTGGAGTGCTCTGTATCTGGTGCTGCACTAAAATGCCAAAGCAGGAAAGACTGAAAAGGTCACAAGAATTGAAAGTCCAATGCAGTTTTGAACACAAGTTTGTAAAATCAGAGAAAAGTTTACGAAGCTTCTGCAGGAACCACAACCAGGACACACACACACAGTTTGTAGAAAGTGAAGAAATGTTCCACTTTCTTCACACCTCCGAATTGTTACACAAACACAAAGCACTAATGCAATTTCTACTTTTCTAAAATCAGTTTTTCGACCATGTTTGAAATCTCAGTGTTACATATTTGTTGACTTTCCTGCGTTTGTATGATTTATACACCACTCTTTATTTATGGCACAGTGTTTTCCTGTTGATTGTTGAATGTTAGACTGTACCGTCTGCAGGAATGAACAGTTTCAAAGATTAACTTGAATTATTCCTCTCCCATATTGGGAGGTATTTGGTGTGTGTTGTAATGTATGAAATGTATGCATTGTGTTATGACCCGTTTGTGTTGTGGCCCGAAAATAAAATAAAGCCTAATTTTGTATACTCACCCAGAGTGTTAATGATGTCAGTGAATACACTTCAAACATTTCTCTACACTTAATCCCAATAAAAAATGTCAAATCTGAGATTAGGTTGCTACAGTGCCACCATCAGGATGTAGCTGAGATTACAATATTAGCAGGATTGCACAAACTGGTCTTGATTGAAACTTGATCAAAGGCCCGTGGAAGAAACCATCGAAGTGGGGGGGTGACCTGAAACATGGAGGGGGATACAGAATTATTTTGAGAAAATATATTAATCCCATAATTGATTGCTAATAGTTGTAATGTAGCCTGGATCTGGATTAAGATTTGAAAACAAAGCACTGCGTTTCATGAAAAATTAAGTTCTTTTTTGATCGTCTCTTTAGAGAAACAAACAGGTGCAGAGGTTATCATTGCTGCAGGTCCAGTTTCACAGGCCTACTATCCCTGTTAGAGTTGTTAGAGTCAAAAAGTGTTGGGTCAAAGATGCCATCATAAATATTATTAGAGTAAATCAGATTTTGTGTGAGCCTGTTCAGCCTTGATGGAGATAGATGCTCCCATATGTGGATTAGTCTTAGTTTTTTGTCTTGTCCGTCCACGTTCCCCTCCATGCTCGTGTGGGTTTTGTCTTATGTTGGCTGCAGATCTGCGTTTAGTCCCAGGGAATTAGAGGACTAGAGAACTTTTACTATCAGGCCGATGTTCTGCCTGAGTGCCTTTGTAGTTCATGATGTGAATGCTCGCCCTGTTCTCATGTTAATTTGTGTGAGATGCTGCTGACTGTGCCGAGTTTGTTCGTGGTTCTGCTGAGTTCTGCTGGCAGGGTGCGCTCACATTTCATCCCCTCCC